>VZZY01012432.1:662614-808120 GCA_013400335.1 Eurystomus gularis | reverse complement strand
GCCGCCGTGCTGCTGGGAGCGGTGCTTCCCCCGGGTGGCGATGCCCGCGGGGCTGGGGGCACGGGCCGCCCGCGGTCTCCCGAGGGTGTGCCTGCCCCGAACGGCTGCCCCTGCGTGAGGAGGAGCGGGAGGAACCGGCGCGGCGGGGCGTAAAGGCAAAGTTTGGTGAAGTTCGGGTGAAAGCCGAGGGTTCTTTGAGGCCCTTCTGCCGTCGGAAAGCACGGGGCCGCCGATGAGCCCGGGAGAGCCTGCTGAGCGTGTGGCCCTCAGGCAGCCTCTGCTCCCCTAATTCCTCCTGGCACTAGGATTTAGGGGGAACTGGGCACGTCCATCAGGTGCTCCGGCACCCTCATGACAAGCCACATCTACGTCCAGTCCAACCACACAGAGTTTCTCACCCGTTCGGAGAGCCCAGCAAACTGCCAGGCCGAAGAGGAGCTGGTGATACTGGACAGTTTGGATACTTTGGACAGTTTTGGCCCCTAAGACACATGGAGATAACATCCCCTGCCCTGTTTATTCGTTTCAGGGGTTTTTCCACAGCTGCTACTGACACCTTAAGGGTTTGAAAGTGATTTGGGGCTGAAATGATGCATTAATTTCTATATGTTCAACTATAATTTGTGTAAGACCTCTTACAACTGGAGTTTGCAATACTCCATAGCCTAATCCTGGAGTCTGCTGTGGAACTGAGTTCTTAGATACATTTTTTTTTTTTAAATCTGTTTTCGCATTTTTATCTTCCTAATTAAACTACTGGGGTTACAAGAAATAATTTGCATCCCTCTAGAATCAGTCTGTTAGATCGGGCTCTGTTACAAAGCACCAGCAAGAGCCGCTGTGTTATAGCCGGTGTCACTGGCGATCTGCAAACCGCAGTCCCGCAGCTCAGGCAGGGAATGAGTTTCTACAGGAAGACCCCGAAGTGACCTTTGTGTTTAGCAGCCTAATACGAGATTGTGTTTATGAAAGTGTCCACCTAACTGATTTCACTTAAATTATTTGATAGCCTTCCCTGCACAAACTCTGGCAATTTTTATAAGCAATTTGAAAGTATTTATTGGTGCAAGCAAATGCTTAGCTTGAAAGATAAAATAGGATAACACTACTATAAAATACTCATTTTTCCACTTCTGCCTGGCATAACTCACTCAGAAGTGAACAGCTCTGCTTGAATCAGTTGGAATTGCACAGACCACGTCTACCTGCGCGCAGCACGTGTAAAGTCCTGTGCGTGCACACCAGGGGATTTCTGCTTTGCCTCCAGTTCAGGCAGGTGTAAACACAGGGCCAAGAGGGGCCACGGCATCTGCAGCAGTGGGGCAATTATCCCCGCACTGTGATGAGAAGGAGTGACGCACTATCTAATTGGTAAGTGTGGCACTAGACCTGGATCAGGTAGTTCAGGGGCAGGGTGGCAAACCAGGATTTCCTTTTCACATTTCACCCTGCCCTGATTTGGGATTTTGAACCTTTCTGTGTCTTGGTTCCCAAATCAGAAAAATTGAGATACTTCTAGTTGGTTTTATATTTCCTCTCCTCTGTGGCTGCGCAGAAAGATACTGCACCTCTGATTAGAATAGTTTGTTTATAATGAAAAAAATGTGTATTAAATGCTATTTTAGCATGGTCATGTTTTATTAACAATTCTCTCAGACCATGGGATGTGGAGTAATGTGTTGGGACGCTAGCAGGCATTAGGACCAGGGGGCAAATGACAGAGTCTCCTCAGATTTTAACCTCTCTATCTGAGATCTGCTACTTTTGTGCAAGTTGAAAAGATAGAAGCTCTAGATGTAAGCAAAGCAGCGATTCAGTGTAGTCTGGGATCAGCAAGTAGCGGCTATTGTTCTCCAGAGTCATGGCTGAAATCCAAATGCTACACACTGGGTATGGTATTTGTATCAGTGGCGTTTTCAGTCTCAACATGCAAGATGAGAAAGTCACTGTTTTAAATGGTTACTCCTTTGGGAAGGGGAAATTGAGAAGATGGACTTCTGAGTAGAGCACTAGTGAGATGGCACCCTATCCTCGGTGATAAATGGGAGCATTAACAAGGCTTGGTCGAGAGGAACCCTACAGATTTATGGCTTCCTGTCTCCACCAGCAGATGCCATTATGGCTGACAGAACAGAATGCCTTTCAAGAGGGAACTGGGGTGGGATTATGAAGAAGGGGAAAAAAAGCAAGCAGAATCTGGTGTCCATTTTTATCCACTGGTCAGAATTCACTGATAGGCTTGAATAGAGCTGAAACTATACAGCATTTGTGTGCTCCCTGCTTCTGTTATTTATAACTAAGTTGGTGAAGGTCATTTAGCATCTCTTTTAGCACAGGAAGAACCCATAATATTTACTGAAAGCATTTTTGTACACTTGAAAATTAGAGATAATAAAATGAACAGATAGCACTGGAGGCTTCCTTGGCTTATCCAATGGAATAATCTTGATGGGTGCTTAATGTTTACTTTGGAAACGTAGCAAATGATTCTGAAGCTATATTGAATTTTATCTATTTTTATTACATTGCAGAATAATATTTCTCTTTCCTGACAAAATGTTATGACCAGTAATAGCAATGGCAGTTATGCATGTTCAAAAAAGAGTAATCAAATCGCATGCTTCAGGGCATGAGCTGAATTCCCCACTGGGATCTGGAAGGAATTTTCTCCCCCCAAATATAGCAATATACAATCAAGTAGGTATGTTTTATAGGTTTTCCAATTTCTTGGTTACGTGCAGATGACATGGAACAATACTGTGGTCTGGGATAGTGAAAATCCTCTATTGCTATAGCTTTGGGGTGGGTTTGGTTTGATTTTTCAAAATATTGTGTGTGATTTGTTGTGCATTATAGTGAAAGTTTGCAGACATTTTTGTGCACAACAAAGGGCCAAATATGCTTCGTGTACTTGACTTTGATAACAGTTCCCATCACGAGTAGTCACAACAAACTCAGCTGTGTTACTTGAAGTGTCTTATCTTGTTTTTGTTCTTTGTCTTTCTTTCTGTAGCTGCCTTGCTGATGATGAAATGTGAGCATTTTTTTCATTCCTTCTTTTCTTTTTTTAAATTTGCTAGAAGTTACATCTATGTAGGTACATAACTCACCTGGAATGAAATTAATCGTGGAGTTGATGACACCCTTCACACTTTACCACTTTAGAGAAAGAAAAGGTGGACATTCTGACAAGTTCTACAAACAAAAATAAGTTAGAAATTCTTTGGGTTTGAGAAATGAAAACTTTTCAATATGTAATAATATTGCCAGCTAATGATATTGTCAGCTTCAATGTTTACTTCCTTCTTATTCAGAATCACTGGGGGGAAAAAGATTCTGTTTTTTACATTGGGATTGCAATGATTTTGAAAGAATCAACTTGACAGACTAAGGTTTCCTTACAGAACACGGTACCTTGGTAAGTGATCCGGTGCAGTCCTCTCTGCCTAGTGATAGGATTAACTACACTTGTTTCACTCTTGAGGCACGTTTCAGCAATACAATGCAGATGTAACAATTCCTCTGGGCAATCTATTCTAGTGGCCTTACCATTAGAAAATCTTCCTATCATTGAACGCTTTTGGGAAACCTGTCTGTTTCTTTTTATGGTGTTCTGAAACGAAATGGAGAACAGTTTATTTCCTTCTTTGCAGCTATTTTTAATATATTTGAAGACTTATTACCTCTGCTCGCCAAACAACCCCAGTTTCTTCAGTCATTCCTTGTAGGTCATGTTTTCTGGACCTGGCACTATTTTCATTGTTCTGTGGCTGAACAACATATGTTTTGAAGTGCAGTGCCAAAAACTGGATGCTGTGTTGCGTTTGAAATCTTCCCAGCACCAAGTGGGATTATTTCACATGTCTAACATATGACACTCCTGTTTATATGTCCCAGTTTGACATATGCCCTTTTTGCAACAGCGTGACACTGTTGACTCATGTACAGCTTCTGATTCACTGTAACCCCAGATGCTTTCTTGCAAGAACTGCTTTGTAATCAGTTGTCCCCATCCTATATTTGAACAGCTGATTATGCATCAGTGACAACTTTGTACTGATTCATCTTGAATTGCATCCTATTTTTTCAGACTGTTTCTGCAATTTGTCAGGATCATTCTGTATTACAATGCTGTCTTCAGAGGCTGCTGCTGTTCCCCTTAGCTTGGTACCATCTGCAGATACATGCAAAGTATTTTCTGTTCCACCTTTTAAGACATTAATAAAACTATTGGATATTGCCAGGCCCACTTCAGACATTATTCCAGCCTGACAATGGGCTATGAAGGTGTAATTTTGGAGAACAATTTCCCAACCTCTCCCAGCCCCCTGCAGTAATGTCATCTGAGGGATATCCTGTAGCTCACCTGTGTGAGACTATTTTGTGAGACAGTGGTAGAAGCTTACAGAAGGCAAGATAAGTGACTTCCCTGTCCACAAGGTCTGTTACACTGTCACGGAATAAGATTAGGTAGGTTTGACATAATTTATCCTGAATAAATCCATGTTGTCTGTTGTTCACCTCCAAAAACCTTGCTCTAAATTTATGGATAGTTTCATTATTTTTTTCCAATATTTTTATATGAACAGAAGGTAAGATGATCCAATGGTCCCTTCCTACCATTCCATCTTAAAGACAGCTGCTGTGTTTGTGCTGGTCTGAGTCTTCTGGAAATCACCAGTCCTCCACAGGTCTTCAGGGATGATCACTGGTAGTTCTGAAAATCTGAAAAGATGAATTTAATGGCCTGACCACCTTATCTATGTGCTTTCTAAGTGCTCTTGAAACTCTTCTTCCTACTGTAGCCAGAGCTCCCACTATTCTGACACTGGTCTTGATTATTTCTGCAATCTGATCACAGCCGATTCCTGTAGCGAAGATGAAAGTAAAAAAGGCTTTCTTAGGGTGATCTGTCAAAAGCTTTCTCTCTTTGCTGAGTGACAGATGTAATCTTTCCTAGATCTTTTCCTGCGCAGAGGAGGCACTTACCAAACACTTTCTTCTTATTATGTTCCTTTCTAGTTGTATCCCATTTTGTCCTTTCTCTTTATAATTTTTCCCTGTGTGTTCATGGTCACTATAAAGAACTCTTTTCTGCATGTTTTTTTGAAATTTAGACAAATATTCTTTTGTTTATAGAATATATATTTGGGCATTTTTTGGTAGAAATATTTCTTGCCGCTCTATACAACGGTCTTTTTCCCTACAAAAGGGTATAACAGCAGCACTGGGGCAAAACCCATTTTCCCCCTTTCAGGCATTTCTCTGCACACAGTTCAGTTACTCCAGTTTGGTGGGGTGGTAGGGAAGGTTAAATTTAGCCTCCTGGGATGAAATCCTGATATTGCTAATATTTTATACTTTGAGTAACAGCAGGCAGCATTTCCAGAGCCCCTTGCTTTCTAATCTTCAGCTAAAGGATTCACTCTTTGGCTGCAAAAAAAGGCATTCGATTTTGAACTCCCATCTAACTGCAAAAAATAATCTTTTGTGGCCAAGTAATGAGAATTTAAAACAGTGCAATGGTTTGCACAGCTCTGGCTGCAGCTACCTTCTCCAGCCACATCTGTGGTTCATCTTCCATCAGAATGTCATCAGCCGAACTATCACATAAGATCTCATTCAGAACTGTACATAAGGCTCACTATGCATTTTTTAACTATGACATCCTATTTCCAGAATTTATAATTCAGTCTTGCAAACTACTGCAGACTGAGACAGCCTGGAAGCTTTCATTTTAGGAACTGAATTTTCCTTCTTCAAATCACAACATATCTCCAGTTTAAAAAACAACAATAAACACGCCACTTTTTCTGAAATAAGAACAGCAACACTGTAATACCACTTCCCAATCAAACCAGCACAAGCAGCTAATTGAGTTACTTTGATCTAAAAGTTGCTCATACTGCAATCCACAAACCTCCTATTTTCTTCAGTGGATTTCGAGTTAAGTCCCTAATCAGCAGGCACATTGGACTAGTGGATTTATTTTCTTTTCTAAAAAATAATAACATATTTTAAATAATAACAATTAGTTGGAACTGGGCAGGAAATGGACTGCAGTCTTTGAAGAGTTCTTGGAAAAAGACATAACTTAAAAAAAAAAACAACTGAGAACTGCCATTTTTAGGGTGAAAAAGTAACATCATGAAGGCAGTGTTCTTTCAGAACTTTTTTCCTGAAGTAATGTTTGATTGAAAAATATGTTTTAATTTATTTTTTAAATATGCTGTCAATGTTAAAATTATAAAATGGACATGTTTTATACAATGCCTGCATAACTGCTGAATACCTTACTGCAAAGAGGAAGTTTGAAGATGAGATCAGGGTTTTTTTTTCAGTGAATCAAAAAAATAACTGTGCATTACTGTAACTAGGAAGGAGAGAAATGAAAAACACAAGTACTGAATTTGGTCCTTTCCTTTAGAGAGCAATGTTTCTAAGGAATCCTGTGCCCATATGAAATTCACACTTGGAAAGGTCTTGTCTGTTAGTTGCCAGCAGTTAAGAGGTTGTGAGTTTCTATCTTCTGGAGGAGGCACAAAAAGAAGGCAGAAGCAGTTTTCTTTTGGAAAGTAGAACATCCTTCCTCTTTTGAAAGCACTAAGGGTATGGGAGAGGCCAGGCCAATTACAAAGGCAGGTAAGTAAATATTGGAAGCTCTTTGATGCTATATTTCTCTCTTTTAAAGACTGAGTAGCCAGCCAAATAGAGAAAGCAGATAAACTGCAGAAAATATATTTCAGAGTTGACAAAACCCAATAAATATCTATGGGAAACTTCGGGTTAGAAACTTGGGTCTGCTTGCCCTGAGCAGAAGGCAAAGGCACAGATGTCTGGGACTAAAATTGCTTTTAAAAGTGTTTATAGCAGTGTCGATTTGACAAAGTATGTAAATATCCCTATCTATCAGGATAATTTCATTATAAAGCACCCAGTCACCGTGGTACTGGGATGTATGCTATCCATTATGCCCTAAATGAATTGTTTGTGCAGTGTAAGCCTATTCTTTCTTTTATTGGTATGATTATTTGTTGTTATTATTTATAGTTAGGGAATAAAATTTTGCTGGCAACTGGAATAATTGATGCATCTGTAAAATAATATGGGGACTAAAATAATATAGGGGCTAAAGTGATATGGGTACTTTCTAAAGCCTGTAGTATTCTGTCTCTGATAATGGTTGGGGGAAAGGTGGGGTGTTAAGTACTTTAAGAATCTGTAATTCTCTCTGTTGCCACTTGTATCATGTGACCACTGAGCCATACTGGGATTTTTTTTAATGTCAGATAAAGATAAATGGACAAACACAGTTTACCCATACCAAGCATATTTGTTTAATAAACAATGCAGAGAAAGTTTAACTGAAATGCTAAAGCCACTGAAAGGGACAAAATGCTTAATGTGATTGTAATTGAAATGTAATTTTAATAAAACAAACCTCTTATTGATATAAGGGACAAAGTTTTAATGCAGCAAAACCCAGTAATTCCATGTGAAAACTAAAGGAAGGAAAAAAAAAAAAAAGGAAATACTTTTTTCTTTCTGCAGAAGAACTTTCAAAAGTTTCTGAATGTTAATGAAAACATTTGTATTCCAGGTCCAGGAGACTGAGCCTACATTTCTGGGTGGGACTCAGCAGCTCTTCTCCAGGTGGTTCCAGTAGACACTGCAAGCCTCCCTTATGAGCAGCAGCTGCTGAGGAGCACGGGAACTACTTAGGTGAGCTGCTAGAGCTGCCCTGTAATGTCAGCAGCTGAATTCAGAATGCTCGCTATGGTGGCTGCTTTCTACTTTCAGATGCAGACCCTGCCTTGGCTCACTCTGTACGTGTCTCTGTCAGGTAAGCGGTTATCAGTAATATTTTTTTTTCTTGTGTTGCCTGTGTAGTCTGCTGTAAAGGAGTTTCTCTTAAGGAAGCAATCTCTTTCTTCCTTTAAGTGGAGAGCATAACCTGCAAACTTGGTTACATAACTTAGGTTGTTTATGGCTAAGGTGCCCATCCTTTGTGTTTTGTATGCAACCAATATGCAAACTTCTTTTAAATAAATTCATTAAATAAAAGGGAGTTTGCAGTGACTAACATGCAGTTGGGAAGCTGAAGATGGAAAGCAAAGAGCATTCTGTATAAGTTACTGAGAGCTACAAAGGAAGATCAGATGTCCAAAATGTTAAGAATAAAAACTGTGAGGCAAAGTAGACAACATCCTTCCTAAACAGAAATATAGGAACAAAAAGCAGAGTATTCAGAAACAAGAAAGGCTTATGGCTGAACAATAGTAATTGGTTTTGTATTAAGAGTGTCAAGATTAAGAGTGCTAATAAACTAGCATTTTGGGGGTCTGGAGGCTAACAGTGGAGAGGAATAAAGCTGTATTTATGCTTAGTCGGTAAAAATGCTGTGTGGTGCTCTTTCTTCAATTAAAAATAAAAAGGGCTTGGAGTTTTTTAATGGCTATCACTGGTCAGGATATTTTTTCTTTATTCCTAGATCATCAGGTGTTTCTGAAGCACCTGTTACTAGTGGTAAAATTCCTTGTAGCATTGTGGGCTGCATCACACCTGTTTCAGAGGAGACTGAACGAGTTCTTACAAATTGCCTTACTCAGGGTTGTAGATCTCAAATTTAGGTGCTCATCCATCCCATCCTTAGCTTATGGAAACTGGGAAGACCAAGTGTTGGGATGATACCTCATCCCTATCAAACTGAGCCTTGTTACCTGGTGTCTGTTAGGAAACATGTTTGGTTACATTACTTGTTTCTGCCTTGCAAAGGTGGGGGTGCTTGGTGTACAAACGATTTCATGCTGATGACATGTCTCCATTTCCGAAGAAAAAGTCTGAGGCTGTTTAGTTTGGTTTAAGAGTCTTTCATAAAAAGCAGGTTACTTAATGGGGGAATGGAATTCTAGTTTTGTGGAACAGTATTACAAAAGGAGACATCAAGTGATTTTCATGGAAATTGAATGACACTTTTATGGGCCTTTCTCTACTTCTGCTTTTAATATAAACTGTATAGTAAATACAGGTGAAAAAAAAAAGAAAAGCCCACCTGTCAAAATATAGCTCTGTTTGGTTACCTCTGTCCGTGGGACAATTTTAGTAACCTGTCAATCAATGGGCTGCTAAATAGCCTCTCCAAAGCACAATCTGCTATTTCAGACGACATCAGTGTGTCAATCATTTATTGAATCAAAGCCAAATTTGAAGCAAAGCAAGCCCAGTTTGTCAATCACTTCTCAGTATTCTCTCCACTAACCACCTGACAGCTTTTAACTTTTCACTTTTATATTCCATGCAGCTAGTTAAGATTCTTTCATTTTTAATTGGGCTTCTTTTATGATTGGTAGCTAAGCAACTAATATGTTGTTTTATATGGTAATAATGGGCCCAAACTTGAGAGCTTTCTTGACCATTCCTATTTGTTGTTGGGAAATTATTTTCCTTCAAGTTGCTAAATAGCAGATGTAGCAGAAACAGTTATTTAATTATGGGTTGTCCTGTTGTTTCTATCTATAAACACTTTTGGCACTGTTTAAAAATAAACACTGCATGCGCTGGCAAATATATACTGAGTGATTTTAACTCCTGATAGTGTCCCTTGGAATTTCACTGCTCATTTGCAGGGAAAACTGGGTGCAAAAATGAAAGAATTGCCAAAAATCAGTTTGGAAAAATATTAGCAAAGGAAAGAGCAAGAAATCTTTGTTCCAGAGTCCCACTACGCTTTAATCCTTTAATGTAAAAGGTACAATTAAATTTCTGAGGCCAAGTACAATGCCCTGAACCAACATCGCTCAAAAGAATCCAGAAGCCCTTCTTGAACAAGCCTAGCTGGCTTTTCAGTCTGAAACAGTGTTTTGAGTTAATTAATATTTTCTGCACCTGAGATAGAAAACTTTTGGGTCAGAACTGGGTCCCTCAAAGGTGACCACAAGTCCTGGTGTGGTTTCAGTCTCACCTTGCCATCATACACAAGACAATCACTGCTTTCACGTGTGTAAAATGATCTTATAGTTAGTAGTAAATGTTCTTGCCTTTCTATTTCTAAAGACTATCATCAGCAAAGCCACTGTGTTGTTTTCAGACAGAAAGAATTAACTTTCTGTCCTTTCCATGAAAGGAAGTTTGGAAAAAGAACTATTTCTGTGTTACAGAAAATTCTATTTTGGGTTCAAAAGAGTTTTCTTCATTTAATTCTTTTGCATATCTGTTTGATGGGCTTCTGGCTGTCTTTTGACAGACTGCTGTCATCTGGTTTGATCCAAAACTGTGAAACTCCAGATGTGCCCAAGAACTTGGGAGAACATGGGTATAGTTTTGCAAAATGCTGCAGTAGGTTTCAAGGCAATCTGATACCAAATGTTCTTCCCAGTCCTATATGAATTTTACATTGGTTTTTGTATTTGTTTTTACCAAAGAGTCAGTAAAAGAGACTGACAGCCCATGAGGATTGACAGTGGCGAGGCAAATGAGGGCTTTGGTGGAGTCTAGAGTGTTTCAGAAATCCAGTCCAGATGCTGAATATAGGTACATTCCCTGTGTTACAAAGCTGAGGGGAGTTCTGGAGAGCACTTGGAAATATGCTGGTACTATGAATAAGTGCCTTTCTCTTTGGAGGAAGATTCTAGCAGACTGTTGAGATTGGATAATTAATAAACTAAACTAAAAGCTATAAAACAGATAATCCTTTGAAATTTGATGAAAACAACAACTACTCCCTTAAGAAATAATTTGTGAGCTAGAAGTGCCAAAAATAAATTTTTTCGGTTTGTTTTTTTTTCTCTTGATGATCCCTTCCATTGAAATCAATGGTATTAAGTAATAATGAGTTAGTATGAGATCAAGGATGGGCATCTACTGTTCAATGACATTCTGGTAAATGAGGTATAAGTTTGCCTGACTGCACAAATGATAAAGAGATATTTTTTTATGGAAAGATTTTTACTATTCATCTAACTAGATATTAACAAAAGTTTTAGAAAGATGTTTTGATCCCAGCCTGCCTCCATAGTTTGGCACAGATTGTTAATCTTGGCTCAAAGGGTGTTCAGGCCTGGCTGAACGTGGCGCTTAGCTCTTGTAGTTCAGGCATCTGAGCAGAGGGGAAACCCACACAACACCCACCTACACAGCACCTGGTCTGTGAATCGGCATAAGACTCTCAATGGAAGAATTCAGATACACAAGATCATAAATATTATACCAATAAGAGAAGGGTAGGGTCAGGAAAGCCAGAAATACTTGCAGGGAATGTTTTCAAACAGCTCCATTTTGGTCATTCACATAAAAATAATACTAAGAAATGTCCTTCTGCATGCAGAAATATCTGCCTGCATATGTGTTATTGCTTCTGTCCTGTAGCTCTTTATAAGGACCCTTGGGACCAGAAGAAATGATACTTCTAAGTGTATTCAAGCATATACATTGTACAGTGACATTTCTTAGATGAAACCTGTTGGTCGAGAGCAACTCCAAAGCACCTACCTGGTTGAAATTCCCAGCTGGGCATAAATGCTGGAGCAAAGTCTCTATCTGTGTTGATGTGGTAGTTTGCTCAGTTTTCAATGCATCCACTGAAAGTCAGTGACTCACTTTAGTGTCATTGATTACACAGGATGCACAAGGACTTAAAAGGTTTATAGAGCCATTCATCCCAAGCAAACTTGGAAATACGGGGTCTGAGTCTGTTAATCACTTGGTTAGTGGTAGCTCTTCTCTAAGCACTTACTGTGGTAAGATAGACACATGTTACCTGGAACTAGAGAGAGAAAGAACAGGAGCTCTCCTTGATCATTAATGCTAACTACTTCTTTATTGCATGGTCCACTCAGAACTTTGTAGTAGTGCAGCCCCAGTACTTGGGCTGAGTCTCTTTTTCTCTTTGCCTTGTAATGAGAACGGTTCCTACAGTCACGGCAGACTATCACTTGTCCCTGAGTGAACTGTGCAGAGGTCTCCATCTAAAATGTCAATGTTCACTATTACCTACTTAGCAAGCCCATTTTTCCACCAACGTGTCAAAAAGCTGATCAGTGTCAACTGCTCCCTTTGTTCATCCCTATCATGGAAGCACACAAAGACAGAAGTGATAAATGCCTTTCCTAATTGGAAAGGGAGGAGAATTTGCTCAAACAGAATGCAGTTACCTATGCTGGAATTTGTCCAGGATACTCTGGTTAGCAGTTACCCTTCCAACAAGTAAAATGTCATCTTTAGCTACGCTGAGTGCTTGGATTCCTTGAGTTTACATCTCAAACGCCTACTAACCAGCAGCACTGTGCAGCCCACTAAATCATCAGTAACCCTACCCCTGTCACCTCGGTGTTACTTGGAGTCCATTCTGTCACATTCTTACCAACCCGCTGTGCAGCTTATAGCAGTCGGAGCATTTCCAGGAGCACAGAAAAGAGGCTATGGTTACAAACTGTTTTTATAATCTAGAATTTATACATCGAACACTCTAACTGGTGTCATTTAGAAGTACTAAGTGCTAAAACTGCTAGCTTTCGAAACAGAAAAGCAAGGCTTAATGCTTGCTCAGTTATACAGGTACTTCAAATGCAAAGTGATGTCTTCCTTGTTTGCATGTGGAAGGGTATGCAGAGCTTTGTTCAGAGCAATACTTGTTTAGAACTGGAACCGAGAACGAAATGGGTTAATATATACATACAAATGCATATACATGCATGCTACACTTGATGCCATGTAAGGAATTTAAAACCATGGAAAAATCACCCCGAGAGATTTCAAAATAGCAACAAAAAATTAAGATTGCTTCATTTAAAAACCTGGTTATTATTTGTCTAAAATAGACTGAGCTGTGGGTTTTTATAAATCCTAAAATATATGCAGGATTTCATACACCTACAAGCCCCATTTTTTTGTTAGTAATGGCTTTCTGATTAATTGCATATGTTTTATACTCACAGAGTTGAAGAGTATTTGAGTGCCTGAAATTATGAGCACTTCAGCAAACCAGTGAAGATATCTGCAATGTAAACTTTACACATACATGGTCTGCCCTGCCAATGACCTTAATCTTATTCTAGCAGGGGAACACAGCATGTATTGCAGGCAGTGTTAGCTTTTTCCTGATCCCTTTTTAAGCACATACTAATAACATTCATGTAAGTGTAGATGCTGTTATGGGTTTAGGTCACTATAGGATATAATAAATTAAAATCAGTTGACCTCAAAAGAAGGTGCTTCTTTGAGCAGGTAACACTCAAACAACCCACATTTTCCATGCCATCCTGTATCCCAAGGTTTTTGTAACACTTTTTTGGTAACACTTAAATAAGCCACCCTATAAGGGCTATGGTACCATCAGGACTTCAATCTAGCTAAGCTGATTTGACATTTTGAGGCAAGCATTGATACATCAGCCTGAAAATAATTCTGTATTACTTCATGCCTCAGTTTCTCTCAGAAGAAATATTGGTATGATGTTTTCCAGGACTTAGTTTTGAAAGATTGCATGGAACTGAATTTTCACTATCTTTCAAAGACTTTAGATTTTCTAGCAAAAGATAGTCATTTGAAAGTGATATAACTGTACTCTAAGCCATTGTCCAAGCTCCCAAACCTTGTAGTTCCTCTTTAAAGAACAGATCATAAAATGTTTGGTACCATTCAGTATTAGAACCCGTTATAAAACTATTGGGAGGATGCCTGGCAAAAATCTTGTACCATTCTTGGCTGTTATATAAAACTTAAGTTTTAAGTTTTCATTCTCATGAGAAAAGCCAGGTATTTTATTGTCAGTATGGATGCTATCTTGGAGAAGTAGGTTTCCACAAGAGGATGTAAGTGACTCCTTTATTTTCAGTTGTGCTTGCTTAATATCCATACTGTATTATATGCCTTGATATTTTTTGGTAGCTCTAACTGTGCTTCATAGTACTCAAAGTGATTTAATGAAAAAAAAGCTACAACTCTGACATAATTTACTGGCAAAGTATGATCTCTTGAGTTATGGAGGGAAATTGGAATTGCAAATTAATGTTTGTGCCTTTCCACACATTGCAGATTGACATGGTATCATTATAAATGATGTACCAAATACGCTACTTTAGCCAGTCCTGGAGACCTTGAGGTTATCCTTTTTTACAATTTTCCTTAGGGCTGTTCTCAGTTTGAGATGTTTCCTCAGTTTAGTTGTGTTTTGGCAGAGTCATTCACTCCTCCTTCCAAATGCCCAGTGCCCTTTTATCCCATTTGCTGGTACTTGTCTCTTCAAAGTGTATTTGGGTGTTTTCTAGCTTAAGGAAAAATGGCTCTGCTACCAACAAAAGAAGCATTATGTATAGGAAAACAAGGTTCATATTTAAATTTCACTACATACTGAACAGATCCTGCAGTGCAGGAGCTCAGCTACATGATGCTGGTGTTGGCTAACTCTCAGATTCAATGATGATTTCAAGGAGATAAGTTCTTCTGTGGCCCATAGTGTGATCTGTTGGCTTACGACTCGCTGCTGAAAGATGCAGAGCAACTCCAGTAATGGTTTTTGCAGGTATTTCTCAGTGTTGTGCATACTTCTAGTTCTCTCATGTTGTAAATACTAGCAGGTTAACTGCCCAAGGGTCTACTTGTGTTTATGTTGACAGCGCCCACTGTATGCTGCATTGTCCTTATTCTGGTGCTGCTGAACTGAATTGTAAAGGTTATGCTTTGTAACATTGCTTGTGGTATAGATAGCCAATGTATGGAGACAACTTCTCTGTACTTAGCTCTTGGTAAATGGGAATCAGCTATCAGGTATTGTGGAGCTATTATGGAGGTTACATTGTGATAGATAAAAGATGAAGAGATTCTGGGGTTGCTGTATTACATACAGCTAATGTGAGCCCTGGGCTGGGTGGGATCAGTGGCAAGGATAGAGTTTACTCACTCCAGAGGCAGCTCTGCAATTTGTGTGGGGCTGTTCCCCTGGAAGCAAAAGGGGACTCTGGTTACAGTGTCAAAAATCTGTCCTGATATGTTCATGCTGCTGGCTTCTCCATTCAGTGGTGTCCTCAGTCAAGTCTCAGTGTGTCCCCACACAAGAAATGACAAGCCCCCTTCACTTCTTCACGCCGTGGCTAATGTTACCTTTTTGGGAAAGGGAATGAGGAAAGGGAGAGGAAGCTTTTATTTCTAAATATGGTCCTTGATTTGAGGCAGACGCTGATGTCTGTTTTCATGTCTGTTAGAATTTTCGTAATTGTGAAGTACAGGATATCATGGTGTGTGGCATATAAATGGTAACCAAATATTGCTCTTTACACAACCACATAGACTGTCAACTTGATCAGATGCTGATTTTCTTTTTTTCCCCACTGACTCACTTCACAAGTCTCTTGAAAAATTAACTTTTGAAAACATAACTGAATACTTCATTGGAACTCCTTTTATCACTCCTATGGGCAAATTTCATCGACTTGGAATTTAAGAGCTAATTCTGCTTCTTAAGTTATATTCTCTTCAATTCACATTGGCAGCTAATGACATAAGAGAACACTAAGGAAATAATTAAATGTTGTGCAATTAGGGCTACAGCACATCAGGATACAAGTAAATACAAGCCGATATATCCTTTCATGGAATAAACTTGTCTTTATTTTGTAGCCTTTGATCCTTGTATACTGCAGACTAAAATCTTTCACAGCATGATTGACTGATCTGAGGATGCTACGTAACTCCCTTGCACTGAGGTACGGTGTGTGTCAGGTTAAAAGTTGCAGATATGTGAAATGATCAGAGAAGAGAAGGCAAGGTCCAGTTCTATATGTGGGTTATACTTATTTATTGCAGGTGCCTTTGTGCTTCATCTGGGTTACAAATTTATCCCGAATTCCTGCAACAGAGTAGAGTTTAAAAAAAGGCAAAACCATAAAGAAATGTTCAGATTCAGTATTCAGTATATTTTCTTTTTCCTGAAACTGGTTCATGGACTGTTTTCTGCCTCTTCCACTTTCGAGAGTCCTCTGTGGCCTGCTAGACCATTTTTTGGAAAGACCTTTTTGAAATGGGGTGCAGTGATGCTTTGCAAAATATTAGGTTAATTCTAGGCAGGCTAGTTTTCATGAGAGGTCCCTGACGTTGAACAAACCTGTTTCCTTCACTAGGATGTGTCAGTTAGAAACACCAACTGCAAGGATTTCTTATGTTCTCACGAAAAAGGAAGGAAACAGCTGGTAAATGTTTCACAGATGGTAAAGCTCTTGGCATCTCTCAGGAGAGGGCCACCCATACAGATGGCTCATTATTTTAACATTTGGATTTTCATCTTATTAAAACATCTTTTTTTTTTTCTGGTTTTATTTAGCATCATAAATTCTCTTACACTTTAGTTAACAACGTAGTGATTTGGGGGAAGTGTGTGCGCTATAAGGAACATCATTTGGCTAAAACATGTATCTGCATCATTATTCTCAGCTCTGATGTGTAGTGAGTGGACTTGAACCTGATTAAAAATACCAAATGCAAGCAAATGCTTAGAAATATGACTTTATCAAGCAAAGGTCAGCTAAGCCTGTACAGAAGCTGAATTATTCAGCAAATGAAGGAATGTACTGAGTGAAAAAAGCAAACATTTCTATCTTGGGCATTACAGCAATTAATGCTACGATGCTTTCTGCATACACCACAATAGACAGGCACTGCATGTACTGAGTGTTAGTAAATGTTTTGTGTTTATAGTATCAGTAAATATATAATACTATTTTTAAAAAGATCTGGTCAGTAACCCAGAGGATACTCAGGTTGTCAGAAATGTTTGTAAAATGATGCATTTGTAAAGGCAGTTCCACCTTGCAGTTGTGATGGCATGTGCAATCATAAACATGCAAATAGATGGTATGTTTAGCATATGTCATACATAAATCCCAGCTCCACACACAGTTTAGTAAATATCATTAGTCCCATTTGGCTTTATGGCAGGAGGAAGGGATGGAAGCAGTGCCAAAAGGTGACAGAACTTGCCTTATGAGGCAGAGGAAATTGGGGCAGACTTAAATTGAGCTTAGATGTTCTGGCCTTTGGCTTTAGTGGCTTGTCTTACCTGTTCCCTAGATACTGGCTGGTCTCTTCAGTAGCTGACACTCTGCAGGTGCATGGTTTGAAGAAGCTGAGGCAGAGAAGTTTACCCCTTTCTGCAACACAAAGTGAGCAATAGGTAGGAGATAGTGTGGGGGGAGAGGAGGAAGGAACAGAGAATCCTGAAGGTAATACCAAATCTTTGGCCTCTTTTTCAGAGATTTTTTTTTTTCTTTTAAGTTTCAGCATGGTCTTCCTATGAAATTGCTAAAATACAGGCTTGTAGTGTAAATATGGATCAACAATAGTACAGATTGCCATATGGATCAATCTATAAAGATTTAAAAGTAGCAATTGATGCATATCCTACAGCTGCCTTGTAAATCTCATTATGGTCTCAACCAAGATATGCGCTGCCTTAAATACTCAGGGCTCTCTGATTAGGCTTGTTCTCTGCGAATTTGTTTAACTAAAAATTAAATAATCAGGAGTGAGAAGAAAGAAACTTAAGTCTTCTTCTGCATTTGCATGTGCAACTCCCCATTGATTCCAGTAGGTTACATCAACAGCAAGGATTTGACCTAAAAGCTAACTACAAATATTCCATTAATAAATACAGGGACAGATTTGTAGCATGTAAATCACTGGAGCTCCACTGATGCCAGTGTAGTTATGCTGATTTACATCAGCTGAAGAGTTGGCCTGTGGAATTCACATTCCTTCTGAGATCAAAGATGTGTCAGCAAATGGTAAACTTTATTTGTATTTTTCAGCCTTCTGATTTAAAAATAGCTAAATTGATTTATTATTAAACGGCTGGGCTCTTATGGCGAGACTTTGTATGCCACGTTTCAGCCAGACGCCACTCTTGCAGCCAAGCTATAAATCCTTCCAAAATGGGGTTTTTAGCTGAAATGCTGAAAACTGTAATGCTTGTGGGTACTGTTGTGTCATATTTATAATGGATGGGCTAATCTAACCATATCCTAAAAAAATGAAAGGCATGGGGGGCTGGATGACTTAAAGGGTTAGTAGAATTGCCAACTTAAATTCAGTTATAGCCAGAAGTGACAAAGTTGTTACCATTTTTGGAAGACTATGAGATGAGTTGTCGAGGCTCAGTCAATTTGTTGTCTTTCTGTCCTTTGAGAAGTCAAAGAATGAGCGAGCAATGAAAGAAACTGGTACTCTATCCTGCTCTTCTTGACTTTTGGTTTACATGGCACTGCAACTGGTGCCTTTCAGAAGTATTGCAAAGGTACCCTGATGGGCTTGTACTCATGGGCCGAGGGATTGTTTAATGTTTAGCATGGATACTCTAGGTAGTGAATAACTTGGCATGCAATATTCATCAACCATGGAGTGGATGCAGTAGTATAGAGAGGGGTGTATTTCCAATATCCTTCCTGACTCTGCTGTACTGTTTACTAGCAAGTTTTAATAGATGATTCAATTTAGGTATCTAAATACTGTAGGAAGTTTATGAGAAGCGCTCAGAATTTTAGGCTAGCAGCCTAGAAAATTTAGAAGGTAGTCTGGAGCTCATCTGATACAGCTTGCCTGCTCAAAGGAGGCACTAGCTTTGAAGTTAGATCCAACTTTGAAGTCAGATCAGTTTGTTTGGGATCTTCAAGTGACTATTGAGTATCTCAGTGGATGGAGATTTTGCAGCCTCTTTGGGCAATCTGTTTGCATTGCAATTGTTGTTGAGCAAGTGGGACAAGAAAGGCAAGATATTGTGTCCTTTTGTTTGTTTTTCTATGGAAATAAATTAAATGCAATAGTACTGTTAGTGGTTAATAAATTTAAGCGGCCACGAAAACCTGTTAGTGCTGAAGCTGCGAGGGCTTCTGTAAGTTGAGTGAAAATGGGTGGCTACATGGAAGGGGAAGAGATCATGGTTGTGACAGGTTGTTGCAAAAACTTGTTGGGTGAAAGGAAACTGGGATCCTTTATGGATGCTCTAGCAGTAGAGGTAGCTTCAGGTGGATCTTGCAGCTTCTTGGGTTTCAATTGACTACAAGATACAAATCCATAAAAAGCAGGCTTTGTTAGTTCTTGTCATGTAAATTGCTAGTGTCTTTTTTTAAGTATTTAATTGCAGTATTTAGTGTTGATAACTAAAGAGGCACAATCTCTAGCTGAGACTGAAAGCTGGTTTTTTACCATTAGTGTCTTTGTGATTCTGAGGTTTGGGTGTGCTGTAGTTTCTAAAAGAGGGCATAGTGATCACAAAGTGATACAGAAGGTGAAATAAAGAAGAGACTTTGTCTACTGGGAGCTTGTATTGGCAACAAATGAATTATTTTTAAGCTCTTCCAAAATGAGAATTTCTAATCATGCATAGTAACAGGTATTCTAATGGACTCCTACTTGACCATAACACAAACAAGTAGTGAATTGGAAAAATAGCTAATGAACTACACAATACAAAATGTGCACTTCTCTTTTGGGACTTACTGCTACAAAGCATCAATGAAATAGCTTGGTAGGAGTCACATTAGATATTTGCATGCAGGCTGAGTGTATCCAAACAGCATTAGCTGTAAAACCAGTTTGTGCTATATCACACTTTCTGCTCTATACGGGAGGGTAATCACTAACTAGCGGAACTGACAAGAGGCTTGCAGTGTAAACGTGCATGGTGCAATGTCTTGTGGAGGTGGATTCTCATTGCTGCAAACAGGCTACAGGAGAGGACGGACCAGTGACCTTTATATAATACAATATTTTGTTTCACATTTATTTTACCCTTCAGAAACGCGTATCCTAATTTTGTGTAGGCTTAGATGTTATTAGCTTGCAAGGGAGTGTGGATTGCATCTCTGAAATCTAATGTGGGCATGGGGGCTCTTTTTGATCATTATAGGGTATGAGTGTTTTGTAATTCTTCTGGTGCAAAAGAAGCTGTTTGCTGACAGGCATCAAGTCAAATTCCTGCAAGAAGCTGGCAGCAGAATACATTTGTCTATTTAACTGCATGCAAAACACTTGTCAAGACAGATTCTGGTCCCTTCTCCTAAGCAGAGACTCTTGCTACCTTGTGTTCCAGATAACCTGGCAGAGAGAGGCTAGTGCAGAAGCACGTGCTGAGCTGTTACCAAGACTCTTACCATGTCCCTGGTTCCAGCATCTGCCAGATAAAAACCTCGCTAGCACATTGCAATGGGAGAAAAATGAAAAGCAGAAACATTCACAGCTGGAGGTAGACTAAAACAGAACAGTCTTTAAGATCCTCTAAAGAGATGATAGGTTGTCTCATTCTTTAATACATTTGCCACCATGTCACCACATTTGGTAGGAAGACACAGGGTTCAACTTCCTGTGGGAGAGGACAGAGGATGAAGGACAGCAGGAAGCATGGTGGTGGTGAGACTGCTAAAATTGCATGGGTGGTGGGCAAAAGAACGAAAGCCTGGAGATGAAGATTCAACTCTGTCTCTAAAGGAGGAAGTTAGTTCTGCTTTGCCTCCAAGTACAATGGGAGGGGGAGTTCTTCCTATTTTGCAGCTTTGGAATGTGCTATAAACTCTATTTAAAAAGTAAAGGTGTGGAAGTATGGGTCTGAGGTCGGTATTCATTATACTACTGTTCTGATTATAGCTATGTTTTCTTTTGGACCCTCTACACTATTAAAATTGTGCTTATCTTCATGCTGTGCCTCTCTATTTATGCTTTCCCTATACATGTTACCCTTCTTTCCATTCCCTTCACTTTCATCTCCTGTTGTTTTGACTCCTTTGCTTCCTCCTGCATGTATTTCTATCTGCCCCTTTGCCAATTCAAAAGTGTTATTCTATCATTTCAAGTGCTTCAAGCTACCTCTGGGGCCATCTCCTTCTTTAGCGCTAGCTGACCTTTTCTGAAAGCCAGCCTCACCTCTTCAGCATCCAACTTCAGAGGCTAAAGAGACAGGCAGGCTTTGGCACGTGATGGTCAGCTCTGGCAGAAGTGTGTATGTGTTTTGGAAGGGGAGGAGGGAAAGATGGGATGGGGCTGAGGTAGCTGAAAATGATAAACCTGTCACAAAGCTCATCTCTGAAAACTGCAGAAACATTGAAATATCCTGAAGAGGAATAAACCCCCACCCTTAAATTCATACCTTTTGTCCAACCTGTGGTTTTACAGAATTTCTGCTTGCTATGTTGTCATGGCACAGATGCTTTGTACTACCTTTTTGTTCTTGTTTCAGCATTGAGAAATCTGTGCTATCTTAATTATTAACCTGTTATGCTTAAGTTTCATTACCTATATATTTTTTAATGTCTTCTATTGAGGTGACAAATGAAAGTGGTAGTTCTGCCACTGCTGCGGTGCTTTAAATTCAGACTCTGCACTCACAGTGTGCCTGTAGTAATGACTCCCATAAAAGTCCTTTGATTGTTCTCTGATGCAAATTGAGATCGGCAATAATGTACTGTTCTCTTTATAACAATTGTGTACTGCTCAACTTCTTTGGACACCTTATTGAAGCATAAGTCAACATTAGGATAGGTTAATAAATACTATGGTAAGAATTTAAACACTTGCAAAAAGCATACATCCCTGTGAGCTGCTTCGTATGGGAGAGGCAGAACAAAAATTTTTCTTACTTGAATAGCTTGGTTTGAGCCTAAACCCTTTTGGGGGGAAGTAGGAGGGAACACCAAAGTGGAATGTGATGGTGGTAGGGTAAAAAGGACTCAAACCACAACAGCTAGCTACTATTACAAATAAACCTGTAATGACAATGTGACAAGTAAGTTATTCTGACTTGAGCCGGGGCTGAATGTCTGTGTCTGCTGGGCACTTAGAGTTTACAGTTGAGATACTCCAGCCTGTTTGAGCATCCACCAGCTACACAGTGTAACATCACTGAATATAAGGTTGCCAAAAATTTGCATCTCCTTTTTCAACTCTTACATATCTGATGGGGGGAGAATGCTTGTAGAGGTGAAGTGAGTAAGGAAACATACAGTTTTACTGCTTGGGTATCACTGAGCTCTGCCTGTTTCCTGACTGAATTGTACCACTTCACTGTTACAGCAGAGTGTTGGGAGAATTAATTCAGTGGTGTTTGTAAAGTGCAAATGCAAAATAATAATTATCCTCTTATAGACCCTTGTTTGTGTATCCACTTCCATGTGGAAATGCCCTCAAATTGAGTAAACATACACAGATGAGCATTAAAATAAACCTGTCAGGAACAGACTCGACAGCCCACCTTTTGCAGTCACCCTTTCTCATGGTCACCCTTACATGTTCAATAGCCACCCAAGGCCATTTGTCTGTGTTCAGGCTGGGGCAGGAGTTCCTAGCTTCTGTCTAGCTTTTTTTCTTTGTTTGCTCAGTTCTTTGTTTGCAGAGCTCCTGCGTGCTCAGTAGAACTTAGCTATAGCCACAGCATCTTGGGAAAAAAACCACTATTTCATCCTTTTTATGAATGCTCTAAATATAACGATTGAAGCAAAACAATACGGTCAGATAAACAAAGAAATGCAGGCAGTGTAAGCAAAAGCCTCTTCAGCAGGTCTCAAGTCAGCTAGTCTTCCTTTCTTTTGTATGTTTTAGCTAACAGCCCATTGAACTAACAATGAGAAAAAAAGGAACAAAGATTTAATGCTACTTGTCACTGCTCTTTTAAAGATATTAATACTAGTATAAAAGGTATGATTTAAAGAAACTAAAACAAGGATGTTCAGCTGGGACTGCTGGTTTCCTTGAATGTTCCCTGAAGAGTAGTTATGGACTAGGGTGCTCAGGGCAGCTGGGTCATCTGTGATCGTAGGCTGTGGGATGCTTTGTAGCAGTGCTGCTCTAAAGGCATTAAACTGTTTTAAACAGCTCCTATACTTTTGCTACAATCTTTGCTTGTATCTTACTTTCATACACTGTCCCCACCATCGTACTCCACTGTCATATTTGTAGCTGCACAATGAAGCAGACCTAGGAAGAGAACTGGCTGAAAAACAACCAAAACCAAACCAAACCCAGAAAGGTTGTTTATAAGTTCCCTGAACTTGCTTGCCCCACAACAGAATGAGGGACGAAAGCTTCATTTTCTGATTCCCCTTTGCTAATTTGATCGCTAACCTATATGCCTTGTGCCATGGCTTGCAAGAAGACAAGGTAAGACTAGGGTTAGAGGGAAAAAACTAAGGGTATTAGCTTTTAAATACAAATAATATTATTGCATGTTAACAATATATTGTAAGTGATCTAGTTGAGTAAGTAATGAAGAATGCAATTCTGCAAACCATTGCTTCATGATGATAGTTCCTGGAGTGTGAATAAGGGAATGGAAGGTTGAACCCAGGGACTGAACTGCTGACAGAATACACGAGACTTTTAGAAGAACTATTGGTCTTGTTTTCCACTAAAGTTAATGGGAACTGAGTTGGGCCTTTCCTGAGCACTTTTGAAGATCCCAGTGACAGGGCAGTCAGCATTTCTTGTACAGGTTGGACAGCAAGCATGAGTCTGTAACTGTTTCCCCATGGAAATCGCTGTGTAAGTGGATCTAATGCATAATACATTGTAAACAGCAGGTTGCTGTGGATACACAACAAATTCATTCAATAATTGATATTTTTAACATATATCTGTTGTCATATTTGGCCCCTTGGAAGCTCTGGCCCATGTGGTTCAGCACTGATGCTGGATGGTATTCTGTTCCTTCAGAGTATGAACTTGTACCAAGAGGATAAATCCATAGTGCCTGCTGGTGCCATGCAGG
This sequence comes from Eurystomus gularis, assembly GCA_013400335.1. Lineage (NCBI taxonomy): Eukaryota > Metazoa > Chordata > Aves > Coraciiformes > Coraciidae > Eurystomus > Eurystomus gularis. Next base: position 784,383 of record VZZY01012432.1, on the reverse strand, counting down.
GAATGTACTGCACAGTCATACTAAATCATAAAAAAACTAGATAACATATGTCTTTAAATTTCTTTTTTTATTTAAGAGCCTACCTCAGGATTTTAAGTGCTAAGTAGGTGATAAAATAACAAGTAGGGTTGGCTTTAGATGCTGTCTGACACATGCAGAACAGTATTTTGCTAGCAAGCACCTGAGCAGTGGTTGTATTTGAGTGAGAAAACTTCTGAAGGGCACTGCAGGGCTGCCACAGACCTGGCTCTGAGGTCTATGTGGCTGTAAATGGTGACAGCAGACATCGGGCTGATGCACAGGTGAGGCTTAAGCTTCATTTGAGATGGGACTCTCTGTAATAGAAACATGGAAAGAAGGAAGATCCCATTGACTTCCTCCGTCTGCAACAGATATGTTCTTAGTGAAAATCTCAGTGTGCTGAATCATGCCAGCAGTGTGTGGCAGTGTGTTATAGAGATTGGCAAAGGGGGATATTGGTCCCTAAAATAGCGTGTTTTGACATTATACACAGCAAAGGCCAACTCTATATTACTTCGCAACAAATGCAATTGAATAACTGATTAGCTTTTCTTGTAATATCCAACTTCTGTTCTAAATTATACTAGAAACTAGAGATTTAGGGAACTTGATCCTTTAGGGTAGATCTAAATATTCTTTTTCTCCTGCCTCTTTATTAAATGGAAGCTTTCCTCCAAGTCCATCCTCTTTTTTGTTCACTGAACAGTAGAAACGGTGTGCAAGGTCTGAGGCTGGAGGGTTGGGCTCTTTTGGCACTGGCAGTTTTGCAGTGGGTCAAGGGGCACAAGAGAAACCTCTGGCAAATTGCTGACAAGGGAGAACTCCTGGGGATTGTCCATCTGGCTATGAAGCCAATGTTTTTGCACATGCCAGAACAAGGGACATGTTGGGGTTGAGACAGGAGAAAGAGAAGTAAATAGAGTTGGCAAAACATCCAGCACATCAGGAAGAGCATCTCCCATGCTGTGCAAATGTTGGCACTGGCCTGGAAATCAGAGAAGCATAACTGCTGTCCTGGAGGACTCTGATGCTTTCCTTCACCCGAAATTTGGCCCATTATTAACATCCCCTATCTCCCTTGCAGGAATGATCCATTGCTTTATATGTCATTTCTTATTTAGGATAATGCCATTTGATGTGTTTGGGATGGGCCCATAATTAGTATTGCTTCCTTTCTAAATCCTTGACCAGCTACATAAGAATGATTTAACTTCATCTTCTTGTACCAGATTTATGTTCCTTTCTCTGAATAAAGGAAAGTTGCCTAACCAGAGCCCTATTTTCATGTGAACATTTACCCGAAGTACAGCCCAGTGTGCAAGCATTTTCTACTGATGTGAAACCTGCTGGTTACAGAATTCAGTCTAAAGTATTCTTGGCTAATCATTAATTAATCTGCTTGCAATTCACTCATCTTTATTTCACCATTTATTTAATGAGGATAATAGGGAGCATCAAAATCTAAGGACTGATCATTTTTTAAGAGCAAGCATCTGATGATAATTAATTAATAATAGTGACAACAATAACTTTAATTTTCCAGGTATTCCCCAAAGAGAGCTGTATTTTAATTATAATTGCCACATGGACAGATTAAATCTCATGGATTCAAGCTTTGGTTTATGGTATTCACTTCAAAAGTGTAAGGAGAAAGCTGTCTTCATGTAAAAATAATCCGAATTTTTTGGAAGCTCCTACAAATGGCAGAGATGAAGAGAAGATAAATACTGCTGATGATATTTGGTATGACATTGGCAATTCTCAGAGGAACTCCGCAGTATAGTGTGCCAGTGTAGATGTTCTTTGCTTTTATGAAGGTGACAGACTTGACCTGTCATGTACTAGTTACACCCTGGACAGACTAGAAATGTCACAAACTGCTAACAGTTACTACATAAGATATAAAAGCTTCTCTTTGGAAAGCTGTGGCACTAAAAAAGGCAGGGGGCGAGCCACTCTCCTACTCCCAAGGTTTTTTGTACTCTCTCCTCCCATATGACAGTATACATACCAGAAATTATTGGGGGCAGAAGAAGTAATTTTGGCAAGCTTAAAAAAGGTAGATTAAATAAACCAATGGCAGTGAATAGATACAGCATTTGGCTTTGTGGGGTATGAGGCTGAGTGAGACTGGGAAAATTGTAGAAGGATTTCTTATACATAAAGAAGATGCAGATATTAGGAAGGTGTGGGACTAATTCTGTACTGATTTATCCTAGAGAGCATTTACTAGAAGAGCACTTCAGTCACTATAACTCAGCAATGCACCAGGCTTCTCCAGTGTAAACTCAAGCTGACATACAACTGGAAGGAGTTGGTTACTAGAAAGATATTTATGCATGTGTCACACTCTAGATAAAGCTGTATGCTAGATATAAATGCACCATGTGTGTGTACATGAGATGCTGGTCCAAGGTCTGAACTTCTGCATGTGGCTGAATTCTGCCTTTCAGAGCACCATGCCCAGCCTGGTGGGGACACCTGTGTGTTGAGCTCCCAGTTCTGCTTTAGTCCCACTTTTATGTCAGATTCTGGTGCAGCTTGTGTTTCTACAGTAGCAAGAGGCACATTTTTTTTCTTGGAGTTGGTGGCATACTATCAAGCTGTCTTTGTGGCTATACAACCTTGTTTTGCACTTGGATGTAGAATAGCTATCATATATAATGTTGAAATTGCAGGATTCCCTTTCAAGATCTAAGTACTTTGTCTGTAAAATGTATTATCAAGTTTCATGATGAATGAGAAGCTTTGAGTTGTCCTCTCCTGGCTGTTGTTACAGTATGATCTAAGGTTAATGGTGAAAATGAGACAGAAATACATGGCTTCATGTAGGTGAATCTTTCATCAAAAGTTTGTTTCAGCAAACTGGGAAGCAAAATGAGTATCTGTTTGATTTAAATGCAGTCTTAACTTCAGCTTGAAGAAGAACTTTGAAAAGTTTTTCAGGTTGTTAATGTTTGGATTTTACATGGCTGTTCATTTGTAGAGGAAATTCAGCTCTGAGCAAAACAAACACAGAACCTGGCTTGCCCACCCCAAATACATAATCGCGTCTTAGTCCATATCTGGAGTGCTTCCGTGACATGGATGATTAATGCATGAATTGTATGTTCTTTGTAGGTTGGTGTACAGTGTAAAATGCTACCATGTTCAAACACAACTGCGAAGAACTGCATGACTCAACTGACACAACCCTGAGCACAGTGTACCCTGTTCTGCAGCCCCTGGCTGTTCGGAGCACTGTAGCTGATAGCTGCCTTAGTTCTTTGTGTGTATATTTGACTATGATAACATTGTCTGGTAAAGATAAGTGATTAGACTCACTCTCAGAAAATTCTACCCAGATTGTTTTGATCTTGAAGTCGAATATGCTTGGATCAGTCTCTTCTAGAGCTGACTTTGGTGCAGATCAATTTGTTACAATGGAGCTGCGTTATTTAAAGATATCACCTTCAGTCTTCAAAGTCAACAACCGCCACACTGGCAGGAGCTTTGGTAATTGATGTTTGAAATAATAGCTGGTAATAGAGGTATGTGTTTACTAAAATATAGTTCAAGTTTGCTTTTGCTTGTTTATACTTCTAGGGAGCTTTTTAGTTACTTATCACTTGATCCCATTTTTTTGCGGGACTTTTCAGCAAGCCCCAGCAATATACCGAATCTTGAGGCAATAATTAATCTAGTTTATCTCTTGAAGAAAAAGCTGCAACTTCAGACTAGTGCCTAGTGCCAGCCTGAAGTCTGTTGCTGCAGGACCCTTCCACTGTGTCACTTCATAGTTGCAGGACTTCAACCTCCATTAAATTGTGTCCTTTTTTCCTCCACAGGCTAAGCAGTTCTCAGGCAAGTCTTAGTTGTTTGTTTGTTTTCTTACATGAGTCCAAAATAAAGAAAGCTCTTTCTGGCTGTCATTTCTAGAAAGAAAAAATGCAACTGCCTCTGTGGGGACAGAAAAATGCCTTAAGCAAGTTGTAATTGGTGTATCACCATTTAAAAAAGGGACAGAAAGGTTTTGATGGCGACCTGCTTACCTTGTATCCTGTAGTGCTGTGAGGCCCTAGTGGAGAAAGGTGATGCCCAAAGAGAACAGTTGCCAGATTGCCTTTATGGATGCTGAAATTGCCAGGAAGTATGTTAGGGATTTTGCCCAGAATCAATTAAATCTTAGGGGTGCTTTTGTCTTTCTGTAGTTTGTGAAAGATATTGGAAATGCCCAATGATTGGACATTATGAATATTTGCTGAAAACTCTGAGGAATATCCTTCCAGTTGAAAATGACACCAACTGAAATTATATCAAGTCATTCTTGTTAACACACCAACTAACCTCTACCTTCTCACATATATGTTGACTTGAGTGTGCAATAACCTGGGATCTGATTGCTCTGTCTTGCTCTTCATCTGATACCACTTCCACTGAAGTTGCTGGAAGCCTTGTGCTGACTGCAGTGAGAAGCAGAGCTGTTGGACATTTTCTGAAGAATGAGGATATTTCTGTAGGCTTCTCTTGGAGTCTTATACTTGAAGGATCAAGGAAAAAGTGTTCTGAGAAAATAAGTGTGTAATGATTATTAAAACTGCTTATGAGGTGCTGTAAGACCTTTATCACTTTTTATGTATAAAAATAGCATTTTAGACGCAGAGTAGCCATAAAGTATACATTGGTAGTGTCAGTCTCTGCTGCCTTGTAATACAGAGCACATTAGAACTGCAGGGAATCTATGCATAATCTTGACTTTCCCTTCTGTTTTTCTTGCCTTTTAAAACAGACACTCAAGGAAAAGAGTCCAGCATCCGCTTAAAGGAAATGTAAAGCTAGTCATTAACACTGGCTCAGCTTTTAGCACTTTGTTGTTGAAGGTACCTACTGGTCTCAAGAGGCATGACAAGCTGTTTTCATTCTCTAATTTACAGGAGAGATGAAATGTGCAACCCACTTCACATTAGGTAGTGGCAAATCTGCAATTTAAGCCTTCAGTCTTTGCTTTGTCAAAATTTTTCTTGGGGAAGAAAATGCCCATGTAAAGATTTTTGGGATCATTGTCCAACTGTTACTGTCTCAAGAGCAGATAGCTTGCTTTTTTTACTGGTGACAACATTTATGTAGTAAATGCCAAAGTAATTTAGAGATAACGAGGAAAGGAAAAATCATTGGTTATTATGAACACGTCAAGGTTGCTTATTTTATTTTTCTTCCTGAATTCCACATGTGACAAGCAGCGTCATGACATGTCAGGTCAGGCTGCATCAATCATGTCCTCTTACATTACATCATGTGTGCGGGATGGTGGAAACCACTTATGGGTCAGACAGAAGAAACAATTTTTTGTAGCTTGAATTGAGGAAAGAGGGTTGGGGAAAGAGAGGAAACTAAAGTAAAGCACAGGATGTTTTTTTTCCCTGAACAGATGGCCAGCCCACCCACCATCAGGTGAAGTCAGATAGGGCTGGGGATACAAACCTCATCAGATGGATTGTTATTTCATAATACTGTAAGAACCTAAGATGCAAAAATGTGCTAGCTTAAGGAGGGAAAGACTTTTAATGAATTTTCCAATTTTGGGGTGGAGAATCCAGTTTGGATATTTGCAGGATTTGCTGAATTTAAGGGGATAGAAAGCAAAAGTTTAGACTCTATAGAACAACATCCAAAGGGGAGATAATTCTTTGAAAGGTTCTCTTCATTTTGTCCAAAGCCTTTTCTAAGATACACAATAATTTTTAAAAGTAAAATACCATTGACATTGAAATTAGCTTTTTATCTCTGAAATTTTTATCCTTGGACTTTAAATGATATTAATTTCTTAGCTGCCCTCTCTAGTAGAGACACAATTATGGAAGCTGCACATTTGTAAACAAGAGTTGTCACCCTCAGTAAAGCTCTGCTTTTGAAGATGAGCCCATTAGTGGGAACATCTTGACTTTTAATGCTTTGTGAGAAAGTTCATAATCCAGAAAATAGATGCTCCAGGGTCATTTGAGGCTCAGCTCTGCAATAGAAAGCCAAGTGTAACATACAGCAAATGTTTACTTCCCTGTTGGTATCTGGGTCACAGAATCAAAACAGATTTCAGCAGATTTTTGGCTTTATCTCTTTTTTCTAAGATTTTGCTTCCGTTCTTGTCGATAGCAGATTTGAATGTCTTTCTGCTGAGGTTTGACTCATTACTGTTTTGAACTGTGGAAAACAAAGCTTCATCTCAACTGTTAGGCCAAGATTAAAGCTGATTAAGATTTTTAGGTTTTTCCAAGCATATTCACAACAGAATCAAAGTGAAAGGTCTATCTCCACATCTTCAGAAAATGAAAGCAAGTTCACTTTTTAGTCAAATATTCTATTTATGCTTTACCTTTTTTCATTTTATTTTTAAGCTTACATTAAGTTTTAAACAAGGTATTTGACATGGAGTGGGTTTTTTTTAAAAAAAAAAACAAACAGCTTAATATTTTCTTTCTACTAAAAAGTTGTGATAATTCATGGGGTTTTGACTGGAATATATTTTAATGGTACAAGTTGTGATCCTTTCTAAGACTTCCTAGCAACAGCTGCTACAGTTTGTAAGTTAGGTAATGTGCTTTTATATTCTTGTGCTTCCTTCAAGCTTTGGAGATTTTTGGACTTTTGAATGCTTCTAGGCTTTCTTGTTTTTCTTGCCAAATATGGTGGAAAATAACTGTGATATCAGAATTATTTAAGCAGTTGTTGCTGTTCCATCCAAAGAGGCAAAACACCAAAAAAAAAAATCCCACTCTTCATTTCATTCTCAAGCTGCTCCTTGGATGGATTGGGCAGAGTAAGAACTAAAGAAAGTTGTTGGCTTGAAGGCCATGGTTGGCACAAAGTTTAATTTCTTTTTAGAAGTCTTATCAAATTCAATTATTGGACGTACTGAAATTAAATACAGTAAGTGCTCAGTATGTCAACTGGATGTGTAACTCCCTAAATGAAGAATAAATTTGATATCTGGGAAGTCGATGTTGCCCAATGGCCTCAAGAAAGGACAGATGGGAAAAAGGAGTAGCTAACCCTGTGGCTGTCAAGACAGTACAGTGACAAGTACTTCACGCAAACATGTTTTCAGACAGAAAGCCTAAAAGATCTAGCAGGGCTCAATATTGAAATTCTTGTTTCATATGTCTGTTCTTACAATATGTGGTATAAATGTGTATACCTTAAGCTATATAGTGCAGCTGAAGCTGACATATCTTGTCTAGACTCAGTTTGTCATAGTAAATGCCATTTCCTTGAGTTAGAATGTTAGCTCTTGAAAGAAAGGAAAATAAAGGAGTAACAGAGTATTTATTCTTTCTTTCCTTACTATTATTTTCTTTCTCCTCATGTAATTATGGCAAAAGTTCTTGGAGCACACCTTGAACTTGTCTCAGCTCTTCATGTTTGTTTTTGAAAGTAGTAATTGTGTGAAACTTTTTTTTTCTGACGGGTTGAGCTACTTAAATCTCTGCCTTCTCTACCTACTCTTTTGACCTTTCATTCAAGGTTTTCCTATTTCTATTCTCCCCTTGTGATCTGGCTGCATTAGAAGATAAAGAATGAGCTCAGTTGTAAATTGGGCTTCACTTGTGCAATGTTAGCTGGCACAGATCTGACTTCTGAATCTTCCCTGGAATAAGATCTGTCCAAAACCAGAGTTCTGCAAAGATGAGATCATTCCTGAGTTTCCCCAGCAGAAATGAGAACTGATGCAAACTTTCAACTATGATTAGAGGAGAACTACAGGAGAGAAAAGGGAGAACAAGCTAGTTGTGATTGGCAAATGCCTGGCTCATAGTTTTAGCCTAATTTTCGCTGTCCATATAGCATCTGCTGGAATGTCATGTAATTCAAAACAGTACATCTTATTTTCTTAAGCTTTAAATGATTTCTGATACTAAAATCTAGTCATCACAGTCTATTCTATACAGGATGTTTTCATCAGTTTGCTCACTCTAGGATAAAGTGTCCCCTGAAGTAGATAACCATTGCAACATACAGCAAACAGAAAACTGCTGTGATTAAGTAGCTTGGTGAAGAGCAACCAACCAAGGAATGTGTGTACTACAATGTGCTTAGCATGAATCCACAATAGGATTGCAAATATATTTTAATGAGATGCTCTGAAAGTATTGTCCATAGCCTCATTGGTCATGTTATGAAAATGATTATCTGAGACATGACAGAATAAGCGGGGTAACTGCAAAGTGGTTTTGAGTGATCTGTTTCCATACATTCAGATGTGCCTGCACAAGCATGTTCAGAGTATCTCGAGGTTTTCAAAGTAATTGTAGTATTCAGTTATTCTCATTTATTCCCGTTCTTTTTTTCATTAAACTTACTTCGGGTCTTAAACTCTAAATGAATAAAAATGGTATATATCTGTCTAGCTTTTGTTGTGTTTTTTTTTATTTGTTTCGGTTTTTTTTTCCCTTTCCAGAAAGTATTAGCATTGCAGACAAGTTTAGAGGATGTTAAATCTTGGCTTGCTAACAGGAGGCTCAAAGATACTGCAATCTGGTCTCAGTATAATGAGCCCCTTTGTTATATTTAAATACTATCATACTATCCTATATACAGCAAAGCATTGGGATGTTTTATATTAACAATGCACCAGCACTAAAACCTCAGACGACTCTAAAAAGGCACTAATTATTATTATTAGTGTTTTACACTAACAATAAATGTCAAATGGAACCCTGCAAACAAATAACTACCTGTCACTAAGTGAATGAAAAGCAATCTTAGTAAAGTGAATTAAAACCCAAACAACAGAAAACTCAACAGGCAGGCGCTACTGGGGTGGCTTTGCTGGGTGGATGATGCAGCTCCTGTTACAAGAGCAGCAGCAGAATGTTCCTGATTGTGACAGTCCTTATAGTCATGTCTTCTCATTGACATGTAGGGCACCTGGTTAGTGGGAGGTATATGAGCTCATATCAGCTGAAGTGCATCAGCTGTAGCAAACACTTAGTCATGGTAAATGGAAATTGGATTCTAGTGAGGATTTAGCTGTTTTATTTATTGTATTGGTTGCAGTGCTTGGAGTTTTACAAGTGAAAAATTACAGTTGGACAGTAGAGTATGTTTGGTTTGGTGGCATTTCTCTTATATTTTTCAAGATACTTTGAATGCGCTTCCTCAAAGACTTATTTTTATAAATTGTACATTTTATTTTTCAATCTTCATGTATCTTTGATATCTGATTGACATTTTCAGGACATTCTAATCCTTTCTACTGAAGGAAGTTCTCACAGTGGCAGCTCTTGCAATCAGCTTCACAGAGCTCTACTCAGTCTGTTTTTATGATGGGGATGAGGTCTATGACTGAAGAGCTGAAAGGAATTGAGGTCTGGTGAGTGGCAGCACAAGCTTTTATAGTGACAGAGGTTTTCTCACATGGATCTGTTCATAAAATACAGATTTGTGAACCCTGAGTCTACCTTCACACCAGTTTGAGTCTAACAGTCCACTAGACTCAGCTGAATTGTAAGGATATAAAGAAGGAACAAAGATGATGAGAGCTGACACAAAGCCCTGACTCAAGACAATTTGGAATCACAGCCAGCAAGTTTGCACACTTTTAATACAGGTTATCTAAACAGCTTTTCTGCAAAGAGTGAGCAAATGGGGGAGGGTTCAGAAGGCAATGGTTTTCAGAACTAGGTATCTTACAAAATGTCGTATTTCTGCTGAGGTCGGCCAACGAGTTGAAGTGGGTGAAAATTAGTTAGAACAATGTAAAAACAGTACTTAGTGCTTAATAGATTGTTCTGCATTGTGGATGACATTCTAAACTTGTTTCAGTTATATTTTAGTGAGATTGTCTACATCAACCTTTCCTTCTTGTTTTAAAAAGTAAACAAATCCACAATACCCCCATCTCAGAGGTGTCCTGAGATGATGCTCAGTGTTAACAGAAACTGCTGTTTGCCTAATCACCTGTATGATGTGCAAGATCAAACACAGGTGAACATCTCTCCGTATGCCCTCCTTCCAGATTCATCCTATTTTTCTCTTAAATGCTACATACTGGAAACAAACATATTTTAAAAACCAAAATCTATTCACAATGGGTTCATAACTGCAGTGATCTGTTGTGATTTATCTTTAGTACTTGCCAAGTCATTTGTGGTAGGCTTGCCTCCTCTGGGTATGAGTAATGGGGAGACATCTACAATTAATCTGAGAATGAAAGTGTGGATTGCTGTTTTCAGATTTAAAAGGGAAAAGTTCTACAACAGTTGTCTTATTTCCTTTCACCATTAAATGAATATATGGATTGCATGTGGATTGTGAGCATTCAATCAGGACATGCTCTGTAATGCACAGAAGTGTGGACTTTCATGTAATGCTACTGACAACTCTGGTTTTATTTTCCCCTGACCATACTGAAATGTTGCATGCCTTTGAGGCATCAGATAGGACTCATTTTGGACACTATTGAAATAATTCAATTGCAATATTATGCTGAAGCTTGCTTGTTTGGTTGGGTTTTGTTTCTGTAAAAGGAGATCATGATGAGGAAGAAATGAGGTTCACACTGATCAATTAACTAGAAAATTTCAGTTAGACTAACCTATCTAAAGGTTTTCTACAACTTAAAATGTCTCTGCTGCAGAACTGCAGATGCTATGTTCTGATTTTCATCATGAATGATGGTGCAGGATTTGTAGCTTCCATCAGAGTGCCTGCAAAATAAATAAATATATCTATATAAAATTTTTTTTCGTGGTTTTCAATAACTTGTAGATGCTAGCTTGGATGTTTGCAGAAACACCAGCCTTCTAACTCTAAATCAGAACATCCAAACCCAGAACCTATCTATTTTAAATTTAACAAAGGTCAGGCACTTGCTATCTGTTACAGAGGACAGATAAAACAATTCTGTGAACATCTCTCCATTGATACAGACTGAAATCTGGAGGGGGGTAGGGTAACACTTCTTTTACTTGGACATATACCCAGATAGGGTGTTTTGCCTGGAAATGCCAGGAGCAGAACTAAAATCAGACAGCATCCCATCTGCAGCTTGAGGAATAGCTAACCACAGTTAAGAATATGAGGATATTGTGTCCTTGAGTCTCTGTACCCTCCCCTGGAGCAGGGGTTTGTGCAGTGATATGTAGCAAGATGAACATAAACACTTGCAGAGCAAAGTTAGCGGGTCCCATTGCACTGAAAGTAGCTTGTGTTCCCCTTAAACAGATAAATCCACTTCTTGGAAGTCTCTTGCTCTGCGGACAGAGAGCAAAGTGAAGCTTGGAGATAGACTCATGCAGAGGATTGCTTTTCAACAGAGAACTCTTTCAAAATTTCCCACCAGGCGTCAGCAGCTCTTTAAACCATGCTGTCTATTTTGAGTTTTATTTAGATTAACAAATTCCACACCCTCGCATACAAAAGCAGAATAGAGTGAAAACACAAGCTGCCCTAACAGAGCAATATCCAACAAACATTATGCTACTCAGAAATATTTGCTGTACAATCCTCCACACAAAAGGGACTTGTTCAGCCAAAAGATGTCAGATAGCATCTTGCTAAAAGCAATGGTGCCAGTGGAGCTCGCTTCCAAGTTCATGCAGCTGATTTTTCTTTTTTTTTTTTCCCTCCCCTCCTTTTGCTTTATGCTAAGAGTATCAGCCATTTATTTCTCTGAATGTCTGAGCTTACAGAAATGAGATAGATGGACTTCCCACAGGACTGTATCAGCTGAGGAAATGGACTCCTGTGGAAACAGAAGATGGTATAATGTGCAGTAGAATGTGCTGCTCTCTGTTAAACTGATAGTCTATTCCACAGGTTGGTTTATAAATACATGTTTCTGTATTTCCTCGTTTTTACTCTGTTAGGCCTCCAGGAGCTAATACAGCATAATTTTTAAAAGTATGCTGTATGGCAGCGGTTCAGTTTTTTGAGATCTGGGCAATTTATGTACTGAAACCCCAATAATTTTTGAGTGACCAGTGGCCTTGAACTGCAGAGACATGCTAGATATGTGAAGACAGACACTTTATTTTTATAATAGGCCTTTTTTGCAGAAGCTTTCTCTTGTATACAAGCCAGAAATTATGTGATTAGGGTGGATTGATTTTATTTTTACAGTAAAACTTGGAAATGAGGGAGAGAAAAGGAGGAAAAGAAGAACTTGTATGCTTTTTTTACTACCTTGAAGTAGATGAATTTTGTTTTTAGTACTAGGGATAAACTGTTGCTGGGGTGGAGGAATAATCCTTCTAGTGAACTACCTGTATGAGAAGTCCCACGCTACTACTTTGATTTACAGAAGAATATTTAGGCAAGAAGCTGCCATGCAGCATTTCAAGTGGGGAGAACACAGAGGTGTTCATACAGAAGCTATTGTGAAGTTAAGCATTTCAATCCATTCATCAAAATACTCATCATTCCTATCTGAAGACAGGTGAAATAATAAATATTGAGCAAAGAAACCTCAACTAGATCCAAACCATTTTATTAAAGGAAAGATTTTTTTAAGTGATGATCTTTCAGCTCTTGCCAACTTGCTTAATAATTAAAACATATATCCATCTGTCTGCTGACCATAGCAGGCTTCTGCAAAGGTGTTTATTGATCAGAAATGTGATTTTGGATGATATGCTTTTGCCTTATTTCTTAAATTCTCAAACAATGTTTTGCAGAAATTGCACTAAAAAGGTTTTTTGTTTGTTTGTTTGTTTTTCAAAGATACATTGTTTATCTATCTTCCAAGGGCCAAAAACTCCATGGTATTTGTGGAACTGCAATACTACTAATTTAACTGGGGTAATAGTTGAGATAGGGAGGGAGGGGGAGGGAAGCAGCCAAATTAATTCTTGGCATGGCCTCTTTTATGAGAAGAAGAATCTCATTCTAACCTGGAACATTATTTTCATAATGTCTACAGTCTAATGATTTTGGTGTAGCCAGAAAAATGGCTTCTCAAACCCCATGATCTGATTTGATATGTTATTTTGGAAGGATAGAGGAAAACCAAGACATGATTGAAGTTAGTTTTGCGGTGAATCTAGGAGCATCATCCCTCCCACTCGAAAAGAAAAAAAGCATGAGAGGCTTAAGCTTCCAAGCTATGTGCCATTGCTTCCTCAAAGCACAATCCAGTCTCTCAAGGAAATTCCACCGGTTGCAACCGGCATGTTTGGTAGAAATAAAGTGGGGCATGGATGATATATGGATGTCAGACCAGTTAGTTCTTACTGAGTAAATTAAGGACTAATGCAGTAGCTAAAGCCTACATTGCTGTTACCTCATTTCTGCTGTCATTTAGCCAAGTTGCAATGTATGTATCTTAGAGCTACTGGTAGAATGTTAATCTAGCAAAGATTGTCATACAAGTTTAGAAATAACCACTGTTCTCAAGATGATTATGCACCAACCTAGTGATGCTTACCTCTTCATCTAGGGCTTCTGGAGAAAGGGGCAAGCTCTATTCCTGCAGAAATATAAATGATTTTTGTATTTGTTTATTGAAAGTGTTGAAACCCATTTTAGCTGGAACTGGTGTTCAAAGGCAAGAGCTGGGGGTCTCCTGTGTGCATTTTCATGGCAGGGTCTTTGAGCTTTTTTTGCTACAGGTTTCTAGTGAGCTTAATAGTTGATCCTCTGTCCCTTTTACTTCCTCTTTCCAGCTTCTATCAATACCATCACATCTTGTATTAATCTGGTTCTGGTTTTAGCAAAGGTAGTGCTTTTTTGTAGTTTAAACCTCAGTGTTTCAGGGGAATCTGTTACGAGAGCCGTCAATTTTGATTTGTGTATCAATAGAGTTGTCCCAGTAGCCAGAGGGTATGGCACAGGGATTTCCATAAGCTTTTATTGGTGGTGTTGCTGGAGGATTGTTTCAAATTAGCTTCAGTCTCATGAAAGTACAGTATAATGTTATTTCCCACTTGTAAACAGAATGGTGACTAATTAATTATTGCAGTAAGCAAAATTGGATGGTTTGCTTGTTCTAGAGTTTCGGCAGAGCTCTGACTCCACAAATGTGTGAATGCTGTAAGTCACCTTTTCCTCACTGTTTTAAGGCCAAATACACCACAGGCAGATTGGAGAGGAGCATGCTTAGAGCGGTAATGAATTTGGCTCTCTGTATATGTCTTTCTTGTCCTTGGAAAATAAAGCTCTTTAATGCTGCTTTTTTTTTTTAAGTTTATGGGACAGTTACTGGAGACTGGCTAATGCCATGAAACTTAGACTCATAATGAGAGACAAGCAACTTCAAAGTTAATTAGTGTTCAATCTAAAGATTTATTTTAGCTCATTATAGATACTCAAGCTGTTTGCGAGATGCAGGGAGCAGATTTGGTTGGAATATAGCATTGCTTTCCTTGGCATTTTTGAAACCATGAAGGGTTTGGGGTTTTTAAATATCAATGAGTATTTCTAGAAGGTTATGAAATACTTGTGATTCAAGAATTTTAATAAAACTTTTCATGGAATACATTTTCCAAATATTTTTCTTGAAAAAATATATAGATACTTTTCCTCCCCCCATTTAAAACTCTCCCTATCAGGAGGAAAGTTAGAAGGCCTTGTTAGTTTTCCATTTTTATGCACTAGAATGTACATCATGTCATGCCTGCCAATTAGCAGTAGTACAAAGCAAGTGTGCAAATTTTACTGGAACAGTAGCACATTATATGTACTTTGTAGCAATGTAAACAACTGCAGAAGACAGAGGGCAAATGGAGAAAAAAGATCCAACATAAAGGCTCCATAGAGCAGAAGAAGGTTGATTAATCTTCTGCTATCTTACAAGTTCATATTAGTAGTTCCTCTCATCATACATATTTATAATCCATACACCATGTATTTCAATTGCAGCTAACTTGTACTTTCTAAATGCTGAATCTGTGAAAGCTGCCTTGCTGATGTCCCTTTAAAATCAACTTAAACTGACATTGTAATTTACACCACTGTTTGTTACTATTTAATTTTCTCTGACACTCCCATTAGTTATACCTGTTCACATCTGTTCTGAATTTATCCTTTTCAATTTAATTTATTATTAGTTTCAATGCATAAAAATCTGAACCAGTAACAAATTGTCCAGGTAATAAGTCCCATCCTCTGGCATGCCGATAGCCAAGAATTTGTTGACATTTCCATTATATATCCTGGGGTGCAGGTGTAGGTATGAAGGAAGCAGTTTAAAACACTGACAACCAAAAAACTTGAAGTGCAAGGAAGGTTAAGGCCAGAAAAAGAACTAGATTGGTTTCTGAAAAGACTGGATTATTTTCTTAAGGAAATGGTAATAATTAATACATTACAGTTGTACAAACTGAAAAGACCTTCAGGAAGAAAAAGATTTTATATGTTCTAGATAGTACATCAGTGTCTCTCAGTAAGTTCACGTGAGGAGGCTGGGATGCAGCTGCTGAATTGATAGAGTTAGGAAACAGTTCTGGAAGGCACGTTTTTGAGTGCAAGGAAGGAAAAGCAATAGGAGAACAATGGAGATGTGCCCCAGGAAGAAAATTAGCGTGTCTGATTTCCCATGAGACAACAGAAATCAGAACTGAAATTTTGTAAAAGTGGGAGGGCAAAAAGCTAAAGGAATAAAACCCCTTGTCCCTGTTAAACTTCTGCTAGCAGGGGAGAGGGGCACTTAAATGCCTCAGGTTTTTCCTCATGGTCATTCATGATCTCATTTGTTTTATGGGATCTGATATGCTCTGTAGGACAACAAGAATCAGGTTTGACCTTAGTTTCTGCATCTGGAATGTGAAAATAAAGCTTGAGGCTCATTTGGAGAAGGGCATCATTGCCATGGCTTGCAGGTCTGTACTTCCTCGTTAAGGAGTGAGATGGAAGATCCCAGTGCATGGACATGCTTACATGCATGGAAGAATTTTGATGGTGGTGTTTGATAGACTGGGCAAGTAGGATTTGAAGTCACAAAATCGCTATCGGAAAACCACCTGGTGACTCTGCTTTGGCAGAGTACACTGGATTATTCATTCTGTGGGAAGGTGAAAGTCTTTGCTTTTGAAATTGTGCCTTAGTGAATAATCTGGAACGTTATGAAAACATTGAATTCATCTGTTCATGAATAGCGTGGATATTTTTGCTTTTGTGCCATACCCATCCACAGCAATATTTTTTGTATTAAATACTATGAATCCACTTCACCTGTCAGCACTATTCAAAACACAAAATGCTGCATGAATAGGAAGGATGTTCTGGGATCTCTCAGATGATTACTGTTGCTAGGAAAACCACTTCCTGATATCTTTGTGCTCAGTGTCTGTGTCTCTCTTTGTGTACAGCCTTCAGTGACAGGCAAATTCGTATCAAGGCACAGGGAAGAAATAGGAAAAGTTTAGAAATGTTTTAAGAACACTGCTTAAAGTTAAAAGGCGGATGTCATCACAAATAATAGTTAAGAGTTATGATTTCTTTCCTACGTGGGATTATTGGTATTAAATTGGAGAGAATTGCAGTACTGCTTATGCTGTGACTGAATCTGATGCAGACTTGGGCTGCGTTAAAGCTGAAAATTGTTAGGACCTTCAAAATGCAGTTAATGTGTTCTGTATTGTAACAGCAAAGAGGCTTATACTGAAGGGTCACAAACACTGACTTCTCATCCCTATTTGTCTGGTTGGGGGTTTTACTTATTTTGATATTTACTTTTTTTTTAAAGCATATTTCTGAGCCCTAAATGTTTACATTAGCCAGAGAGCTTTATAGGTCTGGGGTTTTTGGTATGCACTTGCAAGCACAGGAATCATGGTATTTAGTCTGCTGTGATATGATGTGTCAGATGCTAACAACTATCAGATAACACAAAGAACTAATATTCTGAAAGTCATGGTGTGACCAGAAACCCAGATTTAAATTATAGAAGGCACTGAGACTCATGCCATTACTCTTGGGATAGTAATGCTTTGCCTATTTGAAGCTCATCCTTTAAGTTGTGCTCTTATATCATGGATCCTAAATTAGGTGGCTGGTATTACCCTCATTAAAGAGTAAATCTATAGCACAAAAAGCTAGTGTCAGCTGGTGGTGGGTGCAAGGGGGAGATATCTGTTCTCCAAGCTTCTGCTATCACCAGTCTCTTTACTGGTTCTATTGCTGCCTGACTGGATACTTACACTGGTGAGATGGGTATGTAATATTCCCTTCTGCTAGATTTTTACACTTATTGGGGTAAAACTGAATTGTCTGAGTTTTAGTAAGAAGTTAGACTTTTCAAAGGAGTTTGGGATAGCTATAGTTAACAAGAAAGTCTATAACTGGCTGGAAAAAATGCTTAAACCCTCTGCATTTTTATGCAAATCTTTCATTTGCTTGATATTTGATACCCCCATCCTGTCATTTTTTTCTTAATGGAAACAAAAACATCATAGAAAGGATTCTTCTGAAGAGGGTTTCTATCTAAAGAGAACAGCTAAGTTGTGTAGGTGCAAGTCAACAGATGAGCAGAAGTTCTGTGGTTGAACCTTTAACGTCTTTCACCTGAGTAATGACTACAGGTTGGCCATTGCTAAGGTCCCCTCTCAGGCCAGTCTATGGAGCTCATCCTTCTCAGGCCCAGCTGCAGATATCTGGGCTTTTTATCTGAAACACCACCTTTTTTTTTTTTTTTGTCTTTAGAAGCCCCTTGTGTATGAAGCTAGTGTGCTGAACAAAAAGCATCCATCACATGCTTTTGCCCAGATGTTAGCACTGATTCTTTCCTATTGATGGCAAATTTGCTGCTAAGCTGTGCTGAATTTCTCAGTTCTACCAGCTGAATAAGAAGATGCAGCTGTACAGGATAGATTTGGCTACTTGATGGATAGATTAGTTTTTATCTCCTGCAGTTGGCTGGAACTAGTCTGAATGTACCATTTCCTCCCAAACTGGATGTGTAGTTATCCCGCCTGCCCTAAGGAGAACAATGGCTCCCACTGGATGCTTTGTCCTATTTTTTCCACTCTCTAGCTGCAACATCCTTTTAATAAACCAGCTCCCAGCCAAGTGCAGTCTTTCCCCAACACATTCTAATTCTTTAAAATAGCAGAAAATTTATTCTGTTCTCCTGGGTCTTTAAGTCCACGTTTTAAAATTCGAAGGGAGTAAGCAGAGTATCCTCTACTGTGATACAGCCAGAAAAGGGGATATATTACATTTTCTAAAAGGAACTAGCTTAACAGTTTTAACGATTATAGGAAAAAAAAACCCCAAACCCTAGTAGTTATTAAAGGGAAAAGTTTGTGTGCAACAACTATGGATGAAACAAAGATTTTTCTGACATTCCACATAAGTGTTTCACTTCTCCTTTTCTTCTATCATTATTTATATTTATTTGTTTTACAGTCTAGAGGACTCAGAGGATAAATTCCTTTATGTGCTTGGTGCTATAGAAGAAACATGTTAAAACATAACTCCTGATTTATTTGTAGTCTAGTGAAGACAAACAAGCAGAAAATGGCAGTGTTGGCATTGCAGATGGCTAAATGAGAACCGGTGGCAATAAGCAACAAGCCTAGGGTTGGAGGAGGAGTCAGTGTCAGAGGCTAAAATTAGACCTTGGATTTTCATGCCATAGCTCAATAGGTCTGTGGGGTTTTTGTTTTTTGTTTGTTTTTTTAAGACCTCTCAGCTTTCCTTTCCCTGCCACTTTCTTTGTTCATCTTTTCAGTTTGTCCATTCTTCTTTGTCTTCAAGGTGCTAGAAAAGAATTAAAACCCCACCGAATAATATAACTAGTTTCTCTGGGATGGTCTAATGAATATGTGATGAAATAATTTAAGTAGACATTTAGTCTCCTAGAATTTCAGCCTGAATGGCTAAATTCCCTCCCGTTTTTTTTTCCCCTGTGTGCAGGAGTCCAAAACTTTAAATCCTTCTGTGGTAAATTTACCCCCACCCACCTAATGCTTTCGCTCCCACTCCTCCTTTTTTATTTCTGCTAATGAGTCATGATATGTAATTACCTTCTGTCTTTCCTGCATTTAGTGAATATGCTAGTGAAGAATGATTTAAGAAAATAAAGGCTTTAAAAAAAAGATGAGGAAACAAGCAAACATCCAGGACTTCTTTGGTTCCCACTCACCATTCTTGCTCTTGCCAAGTGTAATGAATATTGCTTTTTCTCTATGGCACTCTGAAGCCAGGATTAAGTAAACTTATATCTATATAATTACATTGTAATTAACATTAGTGTATTAGAGTGATTTTTTTTCTTTCTTTCTTTTTTTTGGTGGGCCATCAAGCTTTACTGGATGCTTACGAAGGTGGTGAAATTCAAATGCTCTCTCCTTGAAACACTGTCTTTAAATCTGTTATCCAGCCTTCAACATATGCTAGAATGAGCTGTGCAAAATATACAATGTGAAATAAACAGAGGCTATGGCATAATGTGGGAAGGGCTGGCTGTGGGTTGTGGCATGCTTTTATCATGGCCCCCTCAGCAAGTGCTGATTTCACTTCTGGAAACGCTAGACTGTCTTAGACCCCTTAAACCTCAGCCGAGTTTGGGAAGTGCACATCAAAGTCAAAGCACTTCAGAAGTGCCCTACTTGCCAGATCCCTCCAATTTTAAAGTGCTTTTGGTGTGTGTAGCTGTGACAGCATGTCCTGAAGAGAGAGAGAGATGTTTAGGGCTGCTTGTTAAATAGTGGGAACTAGAAGTTCATTGTCACTTTAGGAATTTGTTTTTAAGGATTGTTTCTTCTTACTGACGTGGGGAAGAATGTAAAAGCCAGCTCTCTCAGCCACTGAATAATAAATGATTGAATAGCAGAAATTCAATAGGGCTTTTTCTGTGAATAAAATGGCAAAGAAAATAACCATTTCTTTGGGATAACTCATCCATTCATGGATAGCTTCTTTTGGTAAATAAATATCTTGCCACCTGCAACTCTGTGCTCCTAAAGCTGTTGTGCAATTTCCGGTGTTTTCTGATGGCTTCTGAAATGACTTTTAAGAAGATTGTTGTTTACTTTAAACAAAAAGAAAAGAAAAGGAACTTACATCAAAGATATCAGCATTTTTCCTCTCTCTGCATGTTTCCCCTGAATATGGAGTTGGCAAACTCTCAAATCACTTTATCATGTTTGAACTTGGAAAAATGTATGATAATACCAGCTGAGCTAATATTTAAAGAGCTCTTCACTTCAGAATTTTATTGTCTCTTTCTCAGTTCTTCTAAAGTCTTCTGACAGGCAGAGTGGTGAGGCTGTGAATGGCTCAGGCAACTGAAAAGGGAGGGTTCAGGTCTGCACCTGAACCTGAATAGACTGTCTGGAACAGGCCCTTCAGGGTTTCTTGGAGATAAATTTATTGCAGTAGTCTCAAAGAGTGCTTAGTAGCCAAATCTCAAGCAGAGTGCAGCGTGCGCTGGATTTCCCTGCCAGCTCTTCACTGCTGCAGGATCCTGTGGTATCTACAGGAATCTGCGTCTGCCTCTGGAGATCTGGTTGCTGTGCTCAGGCACCAATGGTCATATCCATGCACTGGTGTTTGCGGTGACTGGTTAGGATGGAAAGATCCCTCTTGCACAGATAAAATAATAAATTCAGAGAGCTTTATTTGTGATTTTACCCGTGTCCCCCCCACACACACTCCAGTGGTTTGGGTTTTTTAACTGTTTATCACAGTGGTAACTTCATCTAGTTACAGATTTCTGACAGGCTCAAGGAAAGGTGGGAAGTGGCACTTTGATGTTAAGTGGATGTGCAGCAGGAGAGGAGTTATCAGCACATTAGTGACATTTTATTTTAGACTGTTATTTACAGCTTCCTTACTGGCCTCTTATGTGAGTTGAATTGATAGTAGGAAGAAATGGTGAGGAAGAATAACTCTGAGGATCTTGGAGGTCCTTGGGGGCATTAGACATTTAAGGCTTGCTTTGAAAATGCACTAATGCTTGCAATGTGTGGGTAGCAAGTGTTGTCTTGTGGCTTTGTTGGACTTTTACCTGCTTTTACCCTATTTGTCACCACACCAGACAATCAAATCAGGCTTTGGCAGGTGATCTCCAGAGGCATTTCTCCAAAATGCTTAAAGGTTAATATATCCTCAAAATTAAGCGGGCCAGAGAGATAAGGAGCTTTTGGCTTTCCTTCATCTATATTCTGACCTTGGGAAGTGCTGGATATTATCTCCCCAAACACCAAGTAATGAGCGCTTTGGCATGGCTTTAGGATACTTGACCCTTACCAGATCCAAGCCGTAGTGTTAGTATTTCTGGGTCTGAAGTCAATGTATGCTTAAGGGCCTGCTTGGTCATCTGTAGGTGAGGTTCTCCTTGCAACTATTCTGTACTTTAATCTCAACTTGTGGGAGTGAGACTGTGGCAATCTTAAGTGTATAATTTCCTTCCTATTACACTATTTCTTCCAGTACAGGAGGTACCCGGTGTTTGTCATTTAGGAGTGTCATATCATTACATTGCATATTGCGGTGTAATGATGTGAAATGATTAAATGACAAAATGCCAGTTCACTGCCAAAAATCTTAAGTAGCATACTTTTACTTGTGTATGGGAAAGCTATTATTAATTTCTGTATGGGCTTTGCCAGATGAAATAACATAAGCAAACTGAAAAGGGAGGTGGGTTTAATCCTCTTTCTAATTTGAACATGACTAGTAGGAGTGATGTCCACCTAGTCCTCACTTCAGAGCATATGTCCAGTGCCAGTGGTATATTGTCATACATTGGCCTAGTTGACTGTCAAATAATGATAGCAGATATCAAAAGAAGAACAGGCTGGCATTTTTTCCAGGGGAAAATACTCAGCTTTAAATAATGCTGTGTTAAGCAGTGTAAGCTGTTTTGTCCAATATTGTTTCTTAGTATTAGTATTCAAAAATGTTTCTTGCTAGAGTAAAGATAATTTAAGTATGGCTCCAAAATTAAATAAGTGTGCTTCTGTTTTTGAGAAAGGGTGATGGGACCAAAGACAACACAGATAAGTGGAGCAGGAGTCTAGAATTTGAAATTACTGTATCCAAGGTGAAAACAAAATTTGGAGGGCTTAATGTCTTCAAGCCAGGAGGAACTGGAAATCTCCATCCTAGTGTACTGAAATAACCAACACAGGAAACTGCAGAAGTCTAACAGCAAGGATTTTTATCTTAACAATTTTAGGGCTGCCAGGATGCTAGCTAACATAGTCCCTCTCCTTTACAAAAGGGGAAAAACTGTTCCAGGCTCCATCTGCCTGTTATTCTGACCTCAATAGCATATGAGGCTTTAGAACATATTAGTAAAGAGAGAGTGAAGAGACAGAGCTAAATGCGACACTGGAGAAAATGCCACTGAGTTTGCCAAAGGCAGACTTGGGGACTATCCAATACCATTGAAGATTTCTCCTGAGACATCTGAAAATATTTGTTAGCTCTGTTCTTAAAGATGAATTTAAACATGAAGATGTGAAGAGTAGGCCAGCTACGAGGGTGATGGAGGAAGTAGTCTATTGTATTAGAAGAACATTGTAAGACCAAGGCTGAGAGGGAATTTAACTGCTGGCTCAAAACAGCCAGTGAGCGTAAGGGAGGTGAAAAAGTAAAAAAGTAAAAGATAGGGTTGGCACAAGAACAACTAACTCTAAAATTCAATTAATTTTAACTGTTACCAAGGAGAGGAGGCTCTGGAACAGCCACTGAATTTTAGCGGAGGCCAGAACATCTAAAGGCTTTTCAGGTGGAGCAATAGGTACATGAAAGCATTTATGCAAGGTGGCTGCCCTTGTCATTCCCTTCCTGCTCTTGAACCTGTATTCCTACTTACTGGTAGACTGAACTTCCTACTTTTTTTGGTTTTCCTTGCACCAAGGTTTTGTAGGCAAGGGACTAGGATATACAAATCAGCCAAAGGTTCAAAGTGAAATGTGGTGGGTTTGGGGTTTCTTTGGCAAAGTAAAAAAAAAAAGTGGGGGTTTGCATAAAAAAAGAGTTCCTGTCTTGTAAGGATTATATTCTTCCAGTATTACTTATATAAATCCCTGTAGGAAAAAAACTATTAGATTTTTACCAGTGAATTTAACAAAGTGCTTGAAATAAAATAAATTAGAATACAACTGGTTTTTTTTAAAAAAAAATTTCTGGTGCATTTCAGGAGGTCATCTATAGCTTGTTTTCTAATTCTGGGATAGGTAAGCCTGAAATACTCATTTGTCTGGCTCTCAGCTTTTGGGGGAATTTTTTGGTTGTCATCTCTGAATAACATTACTTTGATATTCCTCCAGGTTTAGTTCAAGCTAAGAGTTCCTAGACTGAAGCATCAGTAGATGTGTGACAATAAATTCTGAATTGGATGGCCACTGGCAGAGAACTACACTTCTGTCCCTGGGTCACACAAACCCGTCTTGGTTGTAAAGGCACATCTTAGGCCAGTTTCTGTTCTCACTTATGCTTGAGGGGATGATTAGTGGGAGATTCATAGGTTCAGGCTGACACAATGACAGTGTTTGCATGCCTACAGCCAGCTACACATGTGTTTGCATTTTGCAGGATTGGGGCCTTAGCCAATAAGTCCTGTATAGTGCTTTTCATGATACAGTTAAGGTGATGCAGGCTCTTATAAATTAAAACTTAATAAACACAAAGCGTTTCTGGCTGGTTCTACACTCAAATCTTGATTGTTTTAGTTGTGTTTTGCAGTCTTATTTTGGTTTTGCTTTGTTAATGTAAAATGTGCTTGAATTAAAAGGTGGGGGGGGGAAGACAGGCAAATGGTTTGTATTTATATTTATTAGGTTTCCTTGACACATTGGAAGTCACTTGTCTGTTATAAAAAGTAAGGTAACAGAAAACACCTCAAAACAATAATAACTTTATGGATTTATAAACAATAGTAGCATGTTTGCCAAGATGGCTAGTAACTGTTCGGACCTGTCTCTTTAGCCTGACGTTTTTTTCTGAGAAAACACAAGAGACAAGTTTCCACTTCTAGCACACTGGCAGAAATACAGAAACCCCGTTCCCAATGTGATGGGACTCATAAATGGACAACTATTCAACTAATAAAACTGTCAAAAGCAGTCATTGTACATGTGGCTAAAAGGTTAGATGTTTGAAAGGCATTGCTGTGTTACATTATACTGCTTTCTGTATGGACTGACTTCCCATTTATTTACCTAATTGATGAACTACAGTACATATGACGGACTTGATTTTCAGTTGCCCTTCTCTAGGTTTAAGCATAAGAACACAAGAAAACCCCTTAATATTATGAACTTAAAAAAAAAAACAACAACAAAAACCCAAACAAACAAAAACCCCAAACCAACAACAACAACAAAAAAGCTACACCTTTATTACCTTATATAGTACAACAGAAAGATTTAAATTTTGTTGAGTCTCTTCTCCCATGGCTCCCTGCTGTAGGAAAATATGCTCTGAAGCCCATGTTCAGTCCTAGATCATGATCTTACTGATAGGATTTCAAACCACTAGATCTCTAAAACACAATGATTCACATTCATAAATTCATGTCATGTATTAATGGTATGTGAGGGTAATGGATGCTGCAATCCAGGACTGCAGATGCAGGTTTCTAGGACGCCCAAGTGCAGCACTGCCCACTGCAGTGGTGGGATCCACACACTGATCCCATCCCAGCTGCCCAGAAGCTGCAGCTAGTCTCTCATTCAACCTGGAATGTCACACTGTATAGAAATGCCTTGATCTTTCATAGGAAAAAGCTGCTGCTAATTTCAGTGGAGTGATCTAGCGCTGAACTGAGAATATGTTCCCTTGCCTGTTCTGGGATTTGCTTCTGTAAGTGCCTGCCTCTATCAGTTCATTTTCAATCATACAAGAATAGAAAGTGTTCAATAACTTACAGAATCAAAGTATGAAGGATGAGAGAGAACCATTAATTTCTCTTGCCTCTTTTTTGGTAGAAATGAATGTCACTGACTTAAAGAAAATGGGCCATATCTATCCCTGCCATAATTCTGCCAGTTCTAGTGGCAGTACAGCAGAAGCAAAGCAGTCTCCCTGCCATTAAGGACTATGGAGTAATAAATGGCTTAACCATAGTTAGCCTTGCTTTCCTTCCCAATAGTGAAAAGTCAGTGTGACACACTTTACAGTCTATTTCACTGTAAAACTATAAAGGGCAAGAAATAAGCCCATTCCTACCACCTTCTGTATGTTATGGCCAGTAGACTGTTATGCTGACAAGAAAAAAAGTAAAGTTTAAGGAAACAATCCTCTCTCCCAAACAGCCTAGCAAAATGGCATTTTATCCTGTACACCCTTATCCAGCAAGACACCTGCAATAATTTTCACCTATACTTTAATTAATTCATTGCTACATTGATTTCTCCTGTGAGCAAAGCAAAAAAAAATTTATAGTGAAATAGTCTTGGTCCTTGTTTTCTGGGTTTTTTTTAATTTCATTTCATGTTTTCTGTGACAAACTTTAAAGAAATTGTATTTTAAGAGAGGATTTAGTAACAGCCTAGTTAATTAACTGCATTATCTATCTATGTTGGAAAAGCGTGACCTATGTATTGCTTTTTTGCATACTCAATTTTAGCTGTAAAATAAGTGTAAAACTCATTTTACCTGCAGCTTATGTCACTTGAGCAATCACTCACTTGTTTATGATATTCTTCAAGTATTAGTCAGGTTGGGTTATAGATGACCCCAACTAACAGATTTGTATGTTTTGCTGCTACTTAATGGCCTTAATATAGAAGAATTAGTTTCCAGTGGATTTTTTGGTACTGATATCTCTAGCCATAGTAGAGAAGCAATATCTTGGAAAGATTCTTTACAGAAGGATGATATTCCTTCTTCTTTTCAACAGAGTGTAGGTCTTGAGTTACGATTCAATTATCTTTCTCTAAGATATATACTTTCATTATCACTTAAGAGTAACTTTGAAATTTTCTGTTAGCTGGCTGGTGGGAGTCCCTCTGTCCTAGTTCTTCCTCTCTGTACTGATCTCGCAGAGGAGGACAGGAGTCAGGGCTGTCTTGCAGAACCGGCAGCGAGTCACCTTTCTGCTCGCTTGGATTTTAGTGTGAGGTTGGGCAGAAGCCTACACAAGCTATGAGCTACGGAGGGCATACACACTTCATGTCTGTTATTACACTTAATGCCTCTTCCACTATTTTGTGTTAGTCTATGCATAACACTACTCTTTTCTGGTATTTTTTTGTTACTTCACAGAGCCAGATGTGTTAAAAGAAACCTGAAGCATTTTTGGAGCAATACCTTTGTCTGTGCATGTATATACACATACAGTTACTGGGCTGTTGATCTCTTTCTAAAAAATATTCTTATTTATGGAGGTCTGAGAGCTAGCATCCCTAAAAGCAATGCTCAACTTAAAGTAATGCATTATATTTGAACACTGTATGTTTGACAATACATTTCATGCCTCATTTCCTGCCAGTTGTGAGCTCTAGTAAACACAAAGAGCAAATTCACATTTTTCATGTCAAAAAGCCCTATAGTTTGTTCCCTCTAGGATATCACTAGTTAAATAGATTTCTGTAAGGACATATTCTGTTCACACTATAATCTGTTGTGACACTAAATCTTAATCCGTCTTCAAATTTCCATTGTTTTTCTACGAAAAGATTATTTCTAAAATATTTTATATCTCACATTCATTTTCTTTCCTAAGAATTAATTGCATAAGCAGTGGGTATCTGACCACTATTAAGTCTTCTATCGTAACCCAAAATTAAGAATTTAATGTGGATTATTCATAACATCTATCCAGTTAATTCAAAGTAATTTTTCTTTGCACTAGGCAGAATTTACACTTTCTTGAAATGAGCTTACCTCCTCATGAGATCTTGAAAAGAATTCAACCTGGGCTGTCCTAAAGGCTTTTGGAACACCTGAGTCACTACTCTGCTGCAGAGCTGAAGGCTTTTACTATCCTATGTCATCCATGGGTTTGATCCTGCTCATTCATAGGCACATGTGGCTCATGTGGCCGTTTGAATGAGAAAAATGAATTACAGAGCTATTTGGCCCTGTGCGTAGCAAATGGATGTGTGGCTCTGCTACTAGTATAAGTAGATAGAGAATTCTGTTCTTGTAGCATTTTATACAAACTTGTCATATAAGCGAGTTACTATGGAAGTCTGGAAGAGAGGAGAATAAGACCTCATATTTCAGGGCTCTGTCTTGTTATTTTAAATTAGCTCAGCAAGGAGCTGCCTGAAGTTTTCTGGCAGTCATAATAAGCTTCTGTGAGAAAGACCTATGATGCTGGAATAGCTGGGTTTATTTCATGATTGCTTCTTATTATCACAGAATCACTCAGGTTGGAGGGGACCTTGGGAGGTCTCTCAACCCAACCTTCTGCTCAAAGCAGAGGGAAATGCTGAGTTCAGACTAGGGCGGCTCAGGGCTCTTCTCGGTTGAGTCTCGAAAACCTCCAGGGATGGAGATGCCATGACCTCTCTGGACAGCCCATTTTAGTGCTTAATTATCCTTACAAAGGAAAGAAGTTTTCCTTGCATCCACATAGAAAATCCTCTGTTTCAGTCAGTTTCTTTTTCCTGTACTGTGCACCTCAGCAAAGAGCCTGGATCCATCTTTTCTACATCTTCTTCCTCAAGTGCTGGAGGACTGCTAGTATATTGAGATATATCAATACCAGCATTAGATAAGAGAAATTGACCTGACAGCTCCAAGCAACTGCAGTAGATGTGGGAGAACAGTGGGAGGAGCAGGCATGTTTGAATAATGGATTGGAGGATCCTGAATATAGCCAGGGCTGGCTACATACATAAATTGGAACTAACGTCTGTCTTGGAGAAAGAGTAGACTACAGAGAAACGCTGTCCATCTCCTTGAACCCTAGGGTAGAGCTTGACAAAACGTGAACATAGTTAGCATAAGAAGATATAACAAACGCATTAAAATTAAAGTGTACACAAGTTCAAAACTGAGTAGAATTAAGTTTATTGGCAAAACAGTAGTATTGGTTTATATGTCGGATCTTCTGATATTTTGAAAATATGCCTTCAGACTGTCTGTTATTTCATGGGACTTGGAAAGCTTCTAACAGATCAGTTTGAAGGAGGCTGAAAAGAATGGCAAAATTTTCTTGCAGAAAAGAAATAGCTATAGCTGTACACAGGACACAGGAATCTTTGCTTAAAGCATATTGCTGATTTTTTTTTTAAAACATAAATGCAAGCTAGGATAAAGTACATAGCTAAGCAGAAAAGGACCTCTTGGAGTCAGATATTTGTGAATAAAGTGTCGGCTCTAGAAAGGTAATACAAATGATATACAGTGGCTTTGTAGTTGTTGGCTCTTTAATTGAGCAGACTGATGTGTTGCTAGCATAATGGATCTTTGGAGCAGACTGAGAATGAGGTGTTGTTATTTTGTTTCTCAAAGCCGCACATTTGAAGTGCAGGTGAATACAAACCATTTAAGAAATAATTGGTCTGACCTAGCATTGGAGTAGCCATTTTGGCAGTAGTAAAAGAGGTGTTACTCAGGTGACAGAAGACAATGAGACAGAGATATATAACACAATATTTGCTCAGTCTAAAAAAAAAAAAGTCAGCCTAATGAAAAGAGGAAGAAAAAAAACTACAAAAGAAGTCCTATCCCTTTTGGTTCTACTCTTACAGTGTCTGCAGATTCTTCTGCTTCATTAACCAAATTTCAATACCTTTCCATCTTTCCTGATTGTTCTTTAAAAACAATCCCCCCGGTTTCATTTATCACTTCTATTCCTGCTAGTAAAATCCTTGTCCATGACCTAGGCAGACCAAATCTGGATCATTGCAGCTTTCCAGTTTTTGTTGTTTCAGTTCCCTTCTCTTCAAGTCCATCTATAAGTACACAATTGATTTTCTTCCATGTTGTCTATTCTATGACATCTTTTCCTTCAACCAAACTGCCAGTGTTTACATTAAATACCATAAAACCATTTTCCCAACTTAAAAAATTATATTGTGGGTTTCCTGGGAAAAGGACTTTCTGAAGTGCAGACAGTTACTATTAACACCTTAAAATCAAAAGGTCAGATCCAAGCAAATAAAGCTGATGAAACCAAGCTGATCTATAGAAGCTGAGAACCTAGCTCCAGATACTTCTGCATGGAATGTAAAAGATACTGCAGTGATATTTTACTGTGCCCTTTTCTACTGCGGCACATTTGAGCAGCTTCAGCTAGGCTAGGGGCTTTTATCCTTCGTCAAAATGGCACATTCTCGTGATTTAAGGAAATTATGAAAAGAGTTCTCAGTCTCCCAAAATCTAGTGAGAATAGGACTTAATCAGGAAAGGATGTAGATCTTGGAGGGTCTTAAGTCAGGTGCATTTATGAAGAAGGAGACTGGGAGGAAAAAGTTCCAATGTGTCAATGTGTGAGTAATATACATATTTGTCACAGCAGGGGTCACTGGCTCAACAACAGAAACAGTTGCATGAAGCAATGTAAATGTTCTTGGTTGCTCCTCATCAGACAATATCATTTTAGAAATCTGACACTGATGCAGGCAGTGCAGTGACTGGGGGAAGGGAGTTCAGTTTCAGACAAGATGCAATCAAAGCAGGTGCAGTTACAAAGTGGCTCTTGCTGATAGTTTTATCTGTGGCATCTTCTGCCTGTGGATGTGGAAATCTTTAAAAGAGGCAGCAATGGATTGTTTTAGAATCCATTTAGAAGGACTATGTAATAATTCTACTTAGAGAAATGATTGAGTGTCAGGCTCAGGTTGATACACCTAGAACCTCAGGGTCACAGATGCCGACCATGCATAATGATTGCTTCATCTATTCATTAATGCTCCATTGAACTCATTCAGTTAGGTACAAAGCTGGTGTATCAACCCTACTCAGTTTTGTTTGGTTGGTTGGTTTTGTTCCTGGATGACATTTTGAAACACAACAGCCTTCATGATATTTGTCTTTTGAATTATATGGTATTTTCTGTGAAGGTTAATGGCTAAGGCTACTTCAGTGTAGCTGGCCAAATTCGTTCTTTCTGCAAGTTCTCAGTGAATGATAGGGTCCTTAATATGTGAGCTTTGAGAGGAATGATCTAATAAGATGTTACAAGACTTGTTACTTGTTTACCTGTTTTGCTGTCTTAGTGGAAATATGCTTATGAGTGATACAGGAGTGGAGCGTGACCTTTAAGAATATGACAGTGAAACTTTACAGAGCAAATGTAGATTATTCTGCCAGATGGCTAATGGACTTGTGTGTACAGATGCTCCTGGATTGCTTGGTCATGGGAGAGATGTCCTGAGTGTGGAAAGTTCCACTAGATGGTCAACACAACTATGGCATGGCGAAAGATTTGCTGCTACAAGATGGATGTATAGGGAAGTTCCCCCCCTCCTTCCCCACTCCCAAGAACTGTACTTGCCACACAGGAACATTAGTGAACCCCATTTACTGTGTTCTTCTTGATCCTGCTTTGAATAGCAAGCTGTCATTATTCAAATTCTTTCCATGTGTTGTATTAATCTAAAAGCAGCACCAAGATGTGGGATTTAAAATCCTTTCACTCACATTTTTAGGATGCTGTAATAAAGAGTTGCTTCATAACATGTTCAAGGTCTATTAAATAAATGCACTGAAGAATTCCTGTTCTTTCTGAAATGGGCTTGTCAAGCTAATCTAATTTCAGTGTCTGCACATGGAAGGTATGCTATTTTCTCCTTTCAGTGATTTCAAAAATTAATAATTAAAGTTTCCTATTTTTGCTTAATAATCAGTGCAAATTACTGCACTTTTCTTCCTTTGTGTTTTATAATATTATGGTAATTATTGCTATGTGTACCTGTGTGCATGACACACTGAAAATATTTTATCAAATCACTTGAAGAAATTGCTGAGCCAGTACAACTTCAGGTTAGAGAACTTTGTAGGCCCAATTTTTTTAATAAATCCTGGCATGATGCTTGTTGCAAGGACGCCAGCCCGTCAATGGCTTGATCATGGAGAATAATCCTGATATCTCTTTATTGTACTGTGGAAAATGATTGTTTATGACGGCAGGGAAAGTGAGCTTGCTAATTTCTGAACTACACTTCCTTCCTGTGTTTGTGAAAAGAAATGGTTCTTGTTTTATAGCCTGCTCCTGTAAGGGGCTGAGCTGCTGTACATGAAGGCACTTAGCAATGACCAAGATTGCCCTCCTATGTAGACATATTGCATATTTGGGGCATATTTGGCTGAGGTACGAAACTTGCTTTATGAATTTTGTTTAACTCACCTATGTGGAAATACAACATTGAAGATTTTTTATTTTCTTTTGCCCCCTTCTGAGAGGCTGCTTACGGCTGGATGCTTTGCCTTCCCTTTTCTCCAAATTCTGGGCTTGTGATAGATGTACCTTTTCAAAACAAATAAATTCTGCCTCTTTAGAAAATATCATGGTTTCCTTAATTCCTGTGGAAGGTAGGCCAGTTATATAAGACAGTTGACTCAAGTATTCATTGCTGAGGGTTTTCACTCCTGTTTTTATTCTAAGAGGAGTGGTCAGTAAGAAGGTATTATCCAATAAAGAAATTTTCTCCTCCTCTAGAAAACCTGGTGGGATTTATGCTTTTATCATTTGCTTTGGAGTACAGAGCATGTGTACAAAATGCTGTAGTGGCCTTTTCCCAATGCAATTGTGATAAACACTTGGTGCCTCAACTTTGAGATCCTCTGAACTCTGGCTGCTCTGGATGGATGGAAGCGGGGCTCTGCAGCAGCACCAGGTGGGCTCAGTCCAGTGCAAGAGGGAGCTTTAGAAACAGGTTGGTTGACTTGGAAATGATTGAATTCAACTACGTCCAATGGTTTAATTTTCCTTGCTTATGTGGAATGGTGCTTGATGTGCAGTGGTCAGTCGAGGTGAAGCAGCTTGCTGCATATGCAGTCCTTTGCCTCTGATAAAACCACAGAATAGAAGCAAAGGACAAGCAGAAGTGAAATGTGCACTCAGTTATGCCTTGTATGCGGCGAGCACCTGTTGCAGGTAGGTGTGCAAACTGGCTAACAATGCAGTTGCAGTAGGAGTCATTTACTCAGTTTTAAATGAACAACAAGATAGCATGTGGCTACCCCCCGGAAACAGTCTAAAGATGTGCTGGGAGAGCTGAGGGACCAGGTCTTTTACTTCTTTAACACGGTAAGAGCCATGACTAATTACAGCTTTTAAGTTCACTTCAGCATTTTTTTCCCCAAAAGCTTGTATGTCTTCAAAAATTTTCTCGTTATGATTGTACTCTGGCTATAAAATACTAAAGCTGGATACTGCCATTGAACATTATATTCTCTATCTATTTCTAAAATTGACCTGTGCATTTTTGTAAACTGTGCAGTCAGGGAAGTCTCTGCAGAGAAAATGTATCAACTCGGGTTCGTCAATTTGTGGTTATTGAGTGACTATGTGTAATCTCCGTAAATAAACTATTAACAAAATCCACATGAGAACTAAGTGTAATGGCAGCTCAGAGAAGCAATGGTGGGAGGAGAATGGGTCTGAGTATATAAACTTTCTTTTCAGGTAAGTGACATTTACTAAAATCAGTGCCAGTGATGGAGCCAAGATACAATACAGCTGCCCTTTTAAATAACTTCCTATGAAAATTGGGCCTGATTTGATTTGCTGGAGAATGGTGATGAGAATTTAGAGAGAATTTAGCTCATGCTGACTGTTTCACAGTTTGAAATTTTTGTTTGTTTGTTTTAGGCCTCCTGATGTTTTGATCAATTGTTAATTTGGTATCGTTTTTCTGACAGAAAAATTTATTATCAGGAAAGGTGGGAGGCTGCTGAAACAAACCAGCTTCTGCCTCTGAAATTGGGTCTGCATGGGTCTTTGAGATCATGCCATTCAAGATACTCTAGTTTATTCACAAAAACAGTCAGTCTAAGTAGGTGCATTTATGGTATATCGCGCTGCAAATCTGATAAAAATATTTAGAGGGTTTGGAGTGAATTAGAGGAGTGAAACTCAGCTTGGATATTTAGGGAAATTTACTGGAGAAAACTATTGAAAAATTATGGCTTTCTGTGATTAAACTTAGATAATCCCTTCGTGTTTCTCATATCTTTTTGCATGATAGCAAATTGGTGAAAATGTAGCAGCAATAAACTTCCCTATTAAAAAACTACTTTTGGTTTAGATTATGATGTTCTCTTTACAGTATTTCTCAGCCTTTATTTTTACTTGGAGTCTGAAGTGATGTAAACCAGTGAGTTTTCATAGCAACAGTGTACCTGGCATGAACAGAATCTGCTGCTGGATATCAGCTTAGAATACTTTATAGATGGGCAGAAATTTCAAAGGTATTTGTAGTACATGTTGAGACAAATGTTTTTGCTTCAATGGTTTAGTCTTCTGTAAAAGTAGTTTTTCAGTACAGCTGTTCCACAAATACCTTCTTTTACAGTATCACTGGGAAGTTTAAGCACCCTCATTCCCCCTTCTGATGCTCAGGGGAAAAGAAGGAAGGATAGCCTGGTTGGGAGTAGGAGAGGGAGCACTTTCCTTAAGTCCCCTGGTTCTTGGAGCCAGAATGCCAGCTTCTTTCATCAGTGCCGAGTGGTTGTCTATTAGACTTGCACTCCCTCCCAAGGCATGGTGATGCGATAGGTATGACATACTCCATTGGTCTGGACATTCATTGTATGCATGTACAACTCATTAAAACTCATCAGCAGAATTAAGTATTTGTATTGTCATAGTGTCTAGGAGCACAGATGGTCTTGCTATTAAAGCTCAAGACTGAGAGCCAGGTGATCTCAGTACTACTTCCAAGCTCTGCCACAAACTTGACATGTGGCTCTGGGCAAATCAGTTGAACACACTGTGCTTCTGTTTTCCCAGTGGTATAGTACATACAGTGATTAACTGCCTGATACACAGTATTTTGTGACTTAGTGTCTTATGAAGTATTTGGAGATGTTCAGCTGCAAGCTGATACAGAACTGTTCAGTGTTTTTGATGTAGTATAAAGATTAGGAAGAGAAATTTCCTTACCTTCTTTTCTCAAATCTGACACTTCACTTATGTCAGAATCTCTGAAGTAGCAGGTGTCTTGAATTAGAGAAAAAGCAGCAAGCAGGAAAATAATCTATAGGTATAACTTCCAAGGTAGTCACTGTTTAACTCTATTCCCATAAAATCAGGAAGAAACTTCCCTTGAAAGTGGCCCAAGTGTTTTGAGTGAATTATAAAACAATATACCTAAAAAATCAAATACTGCCTATAGTATATGGTTCAATGTACCACATAACTTCAGTAAAATTCTATTCTGTATGTGTAACAATAGGCTGGGACTGGTTTGGCAGAGGCCTGTTACAGTACAATGCAGTGTTCTGCTGCAAAGCTGTTTATAATCACCCACTGATAAATTTGGGAGATCTGTCTTTAAGGCATTTAGGGAGTTCTGAGATTCAAGTTTATACATGTGCCTCTGTACCTGTTCTATGTGTCCAGTTATTAGTTATCTAGTGGTTGTGTGCAAAAACTCACACAAAGAGATGAAACAAATATTTTCACCAAAAAAAGCCGAATTCTTATATGCATGCTCCATAAATGAGCACTCAACAGAGACACAGAAAACGCACACTGGTGTCAGACCACCTCTCTCTGAAAAAACAAGCCTTTAACACAAACATCTGATTTGCAAATCAGATGCAAGATAGGTTCTTATTAAACAGTTAAATACCAAGGTTTGAATTTTCATAAAAGGGCAATTTCAAACCTCATTTGTGTGTGTAATTATTGTGCTTGTGAAAGCAACCCTGGTAAACGTGCACATAAATGTCACATCAGGTTTCTAATGGGTCATTGACACGCTCCCTTTCCACAATTGGGTCTGTGGTCTCTGGGCAGAGGCAGAGCTGAGGGAATATGTAAAACGGGTGCAAAAAATCTGGCAGAAACAGTTTTCTTTCTTGACGAAAAGAGCAGCAAAGCTTTGTGTACACATCGGCATATTCTCAAAATGGAGTTGCAGCTCTGGGTCTCAACAAACGGAATCAGTTTTTAAAACAACAGTATATACCAAACCTTAAAAATTTAAATACGTCATTTTCCAAGTCTAAAGATTTGGCAAGTGCACTCAAGCAAGGCTGTTGTCACTTCCACTTTCAAAAAGGTTTAGAGATACTTTTCATTCCTTTTTTTCATGCTGGGATTTTTTTATTGTCCAAAAGCTGTGAGATACTTGAAATCTGAGGCTGCTGCTATCAGATAACATACTTTAAGACTACATTAAAGAATCTCCCACATATTCATTCTCAAACCTGAGACATGAGCATCGCTAAAACAATATTTGGCTACATTGGATTGGGCTGTGGAGATTGATCTGAAAAAGTTTATCCTGCGTGATGAAAAATTAGAGGAAATACAGCCCAGAATTCAATGGTCAAATACATTGCCAAATGTGCAAGTGAGGTCAGGAGCAGCAGGAGTCAAGCAGGATTTTTGTGATTGTGTGTAAATTGAGATTACTTAAGAGTTAATGTAGTTGATTCTAATGAACAGACTCTGGGAAGGAGGAGGGAGAGGAGTTAATATTTAAGGGTAAATCTACCTTTGTTAGAATTCAGGGTGACATCTTGTGGGCAGGGAGGCATAAATTATTTGTAAGTTTTGGTATTGCTTTCACCTTTTTTCAGTTGCTGGCAGGGGAGGAATTTAGGACTGTACAGCCCATGAGCCAGAGCCATACAGTGATGCTATGCCTCTAAATATAATATTCCTCTGTGATTAAGATTAATCTTGCTTCTATTTGAACAACCTCTCTCCAAAGGTAAAGGGTTTTTGTAATTGTGCTTTTGTGGAGAAGGAATAAATAGCTTCATGGGAGAGCAGTGTGGGTGGAGGGACAGGTATCAGTCTCCTGCAAAAAACAAGGTAAAATATAAGGCTGAGCAAAAGTAGCAACAGAAGGCAGGATACAGAACATGCTGACAGATATCGGTCAAGAGTCAGAACCCAAGGCTAGGACTTGAATAGACTCAGGAGAAGCAGGCAGGAGGCCAGGCAATGAATAAAAATTAGCATGCCCCATACTGCTCTCCATATTGTTGCTTGCCTGACTACTCCCCCTTCCACCCCCTCTCCTGTATTTTCTTTAACGTACCAGCGGTCAAAGCAAATAATGATATTATGGTTGTAAGGGAGGCCCTTGAAAGCTATTCTGAGACTAGAGTCCAGAAAAACGTAATCTCTGTTTGATTCTTTGTTTAGTGGGGATTCAAATCCCAACTTAATTTAATCTTTTTGATTTATCCTGCAGGTACTGCCTGATTATATTCCAGTGCCACCAGTAATAGAAATGCAGGGATTTTCTTACTCTTATTTATTTATTTTTCCTTTTAGCAATTTGAGAACAAAAAAGGCTTAGCAAAAGTCATTATTAGTATTACCCTCCATAATGCATCATGAGTGAATAAACTGCATCTCTGAGCATGTACCCCATTGCTTCATATTGATAACATCTTATCAGAGTTACACAAATTTTTGTTCTGCACTTCAGCTAAAGCAGCACTGCGTGTGTGGCTGAGTAGGGCTGAAAACTTGCTCCAGTTGCTGGGAGCGGTCAAACTGCCACCATTGCTGCAAGACAGTCAAGATTTCACTTAGAAGGATCAAGGTTGGCCAGATGTAAGGAGAAGGGTGACATAGTGCATAGGACTTAGACCAGTTCCTTCACAAGGTCCAGTGAGATCACCGACAAATTACTTAAGGCTGCGTTTGGGAGGCTTTTGTTTAAGTGTACTTAAAATCACTCTTAGTATAATTTAAAATACATGTAGACACTAAGGAAAAACAACCATCAAAAGGTACAGATGGGAAAGGCAAAATAGCAGCAAATATGCAGTGATTTCAATGGTCCCCTTCACGGAAATATCTGGGCACCTCATATGCATTTGTGTGTTGAAATGAATGGGAATTCACTTACATACCTTGAATAGCCTGGCAGCCAGTTTCTCCATGCCTAAGCCTCCCGCATAGGGAGAGGGCATTTCTCTATCCTGGAGTCCTTGCAGAATGAGTACAGAAAAATTGGAATATAATCAGGCACCAGTTATTGTTGCTGTAAAAGTAACTAGCAGCATATCAAATACCATGTGTGTTGTCTTGCCCCTCTGTTCCAAGGCTGCTAGTTTCCATGTGCACTTTCTCATTTGCCTCTTGTTCCCTCTCTGGACCTAAACACTTTTATTTAATTTTTCCTTTTACTTTCCCAAACAAGATACAGTTCATTCATATACTTGAAAAGTCACTAAAATTAAATTTTTAAAAATCATATTAAATCTTTAATATTCTCCTATGGATGATAATATGCCCAGGCAGACAAGGACAGCATGCAAATCTGGTGGCATGCCTGACAAACATAATGCATTTATATTAAATCTATTGTACAGTAAGAATTTCAAGACAGGAGTGATCAGAGGAAACCATGCAATTGGATTAATAGATAATTTAGGCTGTAATCCAACAAAGCAGTTAAGCATATGCTTAATTTTAAGCCTGCATAGTATTACTTGATGTCAGCTGAGGCAAAACAAGCTTAAAACTAGGCACATGCTTAAATGTGTTTTGCTGGCTTGCTGACTTAGTCACTGATCTGAACAAATAAGGTTTTTACAGCTAGAAATACATGAAGGAGCAAAGAGTGTCCATTTTTCCTATAATCATTAAAACAGCAATCCAGCTCAAGTTTCAAAGCATAACATTTTTATAGGGGGGTTAAAAAATAGTGCTCACTAACTGCAGAGGTAAACAGCTTACAAATTATTTATTTTACCTGCATTCCTGGTTAAACTGAGTTCAAAATAATTAGATAACCCTGTAAAACCCGTGACTGGTGCTGTTAATTCCACATAAAGATTTTCTCATGCAATACCTAATAAATGGAGTTATCTTTTAACAAAGGCTTTAAGGGGATTAATGTGCTATACAGAAGATGCACTCTGTAACTCGGTTAAGATGTTTGCTCCAGATCTGAGCTAGATCTAAAAGAAGAAAACTTAACTTCCTGAATGACCTTAGGTTGTCACCCAGACTTCTTTGTACCAGCTCTACCAGTTAACTTGCTTCTGACGCTTTACAGTATTTGTGGCCTTAATTGAGGGACATAACCAAACAAATTTATCATCACAGCCCATAAAAACGACAGAATTCATATGGTAGCATTCTTCATTCTCTCCAATTTGTTTCCCTGAAATCCCTGCAGCAATTTATTTGCTGAATATGCGAGTTTTCCTCCTTATGAAAATTACAAATTGTTGTCAAGGTTAACGAGTTAATATTCTCATTCAATATTTATTTAATATGGGGGGAGGGGGGAAGGAAGAAGCGCAACTGTTCTTACACTTTCTTCCACGGCAAAGTCTGGTTTCTTAATCAATATGACAAGGACACTGTCCTTTGGATAATACCCTGAATCATCGGGACTAAAAAATGAGCTTTATTAATCAACAGCCCCTGATTAATTATTATAAAGTGATGCTCATACATTTCTGTACATTTTAATAATTCCTGCAGAAGGCTAACAATGTCCCCAGTGATTTGAAGGCTTTGGGGTTTGAATTTTTCTAAGCAATGTCACAATAAATAGTCCAAGGGTACTACTGCTCGCTCACTAATCCAGTCTGTTTCAATCCAGCAAATGAGTAAAACCTTCTTTTTCCTATTTCCCATCTATAATTTATCATTTGCATACAAAGTAAGAAGCAAGAATCGGCAGTCTCATCAGTTTTCAAAATATCAAGGGACAACCAGGGTGATTTATAGCAGGCTACATTATCTAGATCATATAACCAGAATATTTCTGTAAGAACAGACCTATGTAATTTCTCGATAAGAGTGTCTTGTCTAGCAGATAAATGTGGTGAAGGTCATCAGTCTGGAGAACTTTGTGTAGACCTGAGTAGCCATTAGGTCAGACTTTGCAAAGAAATATCCCATCCCAAAACATCTAACAAGCATCATTTTCAAATAGCAATTTCAAGTGCTAAAGATACCCTGTATTTAAGACCCTCTTAGCCATCAAAGAGTACATAGTCTGTGAGTTTTCTTGCTACCAGTGAGATGAAAAACATGTCGTCTCTTTCTTATGCTTCCAATGCACTTTTGAAAACATAACCTTGCTGAAAGGAACAGATGCATTCTCTTGGTTATGACATGATCCAGCCCCAAAAGATGTGTGAGAAGGTGACCACAGCTGGTAAGCGTTTGTATTTTAGTTCTAAAGGGCAATGTGTTTCTGAACCACAGTGCAAGTGCTCAGATGGATGTATTACATATTTAAAGACAAATTAGTGTTAATTTATTGAAATCATAGAAGTATTAGAAGGGCAAGGCATAAAGCATTATGCAGTGTCAGTTCTGATCTGTTCATTTTTCGTACCAGGCATCTCAGAGTCTGGCTTTCTCTTCCAGCTCACAGGGATGCTCTTACAGCAGTGTGGCTGTGATAATGGTATCAGACTTCCAAAGGCATTAGTATCCTGTGTTTGTATTTTAGAATAATGTGTTTGCATTGGAAAAACTCAGTGGCCTTTTCACAACCTTCCTGCAATGAATGCTTTAATCACTCACTGGAGTGCTCATCTATTGAAAATTGAGTCCCAGGAATTTTTCAAAGAGATGTTACAGTCTGTGTGCAGGTAACCCACGGGTTATTTGGTTTTAGCTTCTTGATTTCTGTTTTAATTCCAATATGTCAATAATGAGTTCTCTCTTCATTTTATTAATGTGAACAGCTGAAAAAAAAAAATCATTGCTTTAGGATGCTCTGTGACAAGCAGTACTCCTGCATTTTGCCCTCTAGAAATGTGGGTTCTGATCACAGATAACTAAAATGAGATTAGGATGTTAGCTTTCTCAAGAGATAACAGCAGTCTAGGTCATAAAACTACCATATGGCAGATTTGGCAGTCTTTACAGAGGTCCATGGTTTAATTATCACAAAGACAGATTCAGTTCCCCACTTGCAAATGCCTGGGTCCTCCTGTGGCAAGGACTGGCAATGCAATTAAGGGGAAAGCTGTATTGTACTTGGCTGAAACGAGAAGTGACCTTACTGTGGCCAGCGCTGTCACTTCCTAACATTTCACTCATGATTAAGTTTATCATTTCAAACAAACAACATAAAATGTCAGGTCTCTGGTCTGTTTAACATGTGGAAGGAGGGGTAGGAAGAAATAGAGAAGCATAAACCATGACTCTGTATTGTACCAAGCCAAACGGGAAAGCTTTTCTGTTGAAAAGAATTTTAGAAAAAGTTGATAACTATATCAGAAAAAGAGCACTATCTCTACAGACAGAGTTTTTCTTCCTAGTCAATCTTTTAGTTGCTTGCATCAAATAGTTTGATGCTCCCTATGTTTCCAGTCCCTTGGCCTGCCTTTCTTCCAAGGGTAATGTATTCTTACACCACCACTACCCCCGAGTACATACACAGCCCCTGTTGCATTCTGTTTTTCTGTCAAAGTAACTCTGTTGTCACTTGTACTTCCCTGTGAGCACTACCTATTATACAGTCACCATGCAGTGGAATACCTGATTCTAAGAAAAGAAGCATTTCATCCTATTTATATCATTTTGGGTTTGTAGAGATCGGTTTGCCCTACACAGTGGTCTGGTCAGCACAGATAAGCAGCATAAGGTTGATGCAGATGACTTCCATCAAGCACAAGAACAGGTCGAGGGCTTAATGTGCAATTGAACCATTGCTTTAAATTGCCATTTCCCAAAGAAGTCATTTGCTTTGCGTAGAACTTGCAGTGGTACTGTTGTAAGAGACATGACAGTTGTCTTCATCCAATAGAGAACAGTTTTAAAAGTGTGTCCTCATATGTATCAACACTTTACTAAAAGTGAATTCATTCGTGTTCCTTGTGTTAAGGTAACCACACTGGATAGTATTGCACGACTGAAGTAAGATAGAAAATGCTAAAATGCGGAAAGCGATAAGTGTTAAATACTCGACTTGTAGTGGGAGTAGGGAAAGAATCTTTGAAAACTGAGTTAAAATGTCACTCTACCAAGCCTGCTGATTATTGTGTTTAGTTACATGATGTTGTGTGAGTGTCCTTATGGCTATTGTTATTTTTAACTAGTTGCAATATTTGATAGTTTTGAGTTCTACTGACAACCCCATTTTCCCCACGCCTTTGCTAATTTTATGCAAACCCTTGGAGACTAAGTTCAGTTCATAGGCATGTTCATGTCCAATTAAAAAGTAATAGATCTGAAGCATACATAACAAATCAAAAGAATGCAATGCTGTCAAACCCAAGAATTAAAAACCCAGCCATACAAGCCACCAAGCCACATGAGACTGTAAAAAAAAAATAAATAAATTTATTTTTAATATGTATATCTAATTTCTGAATCCTTATGGTAAACAAAGCATACTTAAATCCACCCCTGCTCTAGCCAAGGCTATATAAAATTATCCGGTTTCATTACTAGATTTTTAAATATTACGGGGCTTTTTAAAGCTAGCATTTTAATACACGCAACAAATTGTAAGCGACACACACTATTAGATCGAGAGCTAGCATCAAACAATATGATATGCCAGTAAATTGTTTCTCACCTATCCTCTCAATTGGTACTAAGGAGGTAGGGGCTTAGGGACTAGAGAACTGAGCTCCTCGTTGTTGGCTGTTTGTTTTCAGGGAATAAAATACGTAACATCAGATGGCCGGAAACTCTGTGGAATTTTAATTATGAACTCTACTCTTGGTTATTTGTATTTTTAGCATACAAAGTTTTAAGATGTGTTAAGGCTAAGATGTATTATGTAAGATGTGAGGATAAAATAGAAAGATGGCTCCTATCAAAACCAAGTACATTCTATTTCTCATTTTAGCTTTTTCTTTCACCAAAACACCTGTATCACCAAAGTAGCAATACAAATGCAGCTTCTACAGTTGGAAAGCCTCTCTTACTCTTATTTATAATGGCACCAATTCCCTATTTACTTATGAAGTCAGCAGAGGCCAAAAAAATCATTAAAAATTTAGTGCATAGAAAGATAGCATTACTGCTTTTAAGTAAAATCTATGGAAAGTAAGAGCATGATATCAACATAAAATTAAATCAAGCTAAATGTAAATCTGTGGATACAAAAAACCTAAAACTATTGTAAAGTAGAGAAGTGGTTTATTTTAGACATGACATGGGGAATTGCATGGAGATAGGCAAACAAGCACGCACCCAGCTTCTGAATGAGAGAAGTATAGATGCAGTACGGAAAAACATGTTCTGTGTTAGGGGTGAAATAGATAACCCACTGAATTATCCTGTTAATAATCCATGAATTTCTGGTAAACACAAGAGTGTCCTTTTTTTCTGTCTCAGAATGCATGAATTGAGTGTGGCTCCTAAGTTTATTTCAGTGGTGAGACATGAAAGAGGCTGATTGCATAAATAAGATCAAGGAAATAATGAGAACTGTTCTTCTGGTGTAACAGCTCTTTGAGACTTGCCAGGTATGGTCACTGTTAAGTACTCTATTCACAGATTTTCCACTGAATGTAATTTTTTTGGTTACTTGCCCATTAAAATACATGCTTCAGTAAACCACAGCCCTAGTCCCAGCAACTTGGTTTGACTCTGGAAGCCTGAAAAGTTCACATTTTAGTCATGCTGCTCTCTCTGCATTCTTGATCAGACACTTTTTCCCCTCATTAGAGTTGCTAATTGGCTACAGCCTCTGTCTCTCACCTTCTAACAATCCAGTTGTTTCAGATGTTGGTGTACGTGGTACTGTATTACTAGCAGATTGGTCAAAAGCATGCAAACTTCCTAGAAGAGCTATTAATTGAGGTAGGGGGGAAGTCGGGGGTAGGATTGGAAAGAATCACACTTAGCTTGGAAAGGTTTTCCATTCTTATGTGTCAGAATATCCTAATTCAAATCCAAATGGGAATCCACCATTCTAGGGGATTCACACAGCTCCAGGTAAACAACTAATGAGCAGCCTGCCAGTTTCATTTTTATCAAGAGCCCTCAGAGATTCAACTGTGCCATTTCATAAAATATGCAGATGATAGTGGAGGGAGAATAGCAAAGGCTTTGAAAATGATTCACACAACCTAAAAATGATGTTGAAAAGGGAGGAATTAAATATTCACAAAGTGAGAGAAATTAAGGCATATTAACTGTTAGAATGTGGAAATGAAGTGACTAACATGCATAGAGCTGATGAGAACTAGATGATTACAGATCTGTCAAAAGTTTCTAATTCTGACACAGTGTGATGTCGAGGTGCTAGTTGGCTGGTAAGGGCAAAAAATTAGGTATGGGACAAGTAATGCAAACCTGACAGATCAGAGTCAAAGGCGGTAAGACACCGCAGTGATTAACATTAGGCTCAGTCCTGTATCAAGGGTGAATGTTAAGCTTGCAAAATGAATACTAATTATGGTTACAAACAGAACACAAGGGGCTCAATTCATCAGCCATAGAAGGGATGGAGTAATGAGTGAGTTGGGGGGAAAAAAGTCACCTAGGGCCAAATTTGTCTCACTACTGAGTTCTGGCATACACCAGGGATAAATGTGACCCTTGGGATATAAGAGTTGGAAGTTTCACTCTTCTGTAATTAATCAGGGGTGTTATATTGTGTTGTAATTTTGATAGAGCAGAGGAAAAGTTTCTGGCAGATGTATTGATGCAGAGCTGGTGGAAAAGAATAAGGAATAATAATTTAAAACAAGAAGATTAAACTGAGTGTCCATGCTGGATGAAGCTATTCATGTTGGTCTGGA
Organism: Eurystomus gularis; assembly: GCA_013400335.1. Lineage (NCBI taxonomy): Eukaryota > Metazoa > Chordata > Aves > Coraciiformes > Coraciidae > Eurystomus > Eurystomus gularis. The sequence goes on along the minus strand of VZZY01012432.1, from coordinate 740,667 downwards.
ATGACAGAGGCCCAGTTCAAACTTTCTCAAGGGCAAAGCCAGATACCCACATCTCTCAGCAGTACTGGAGCCATGGGCTCCCAGTGAGTGCACAGAACTGTGTGTTTCTTCTAAAAATCACTCACTAGAAGCACCATTTGTGACCCAATCTGCAGAGCTCTAACTTGGGAAGCCAACATCTGTTCGGCATGGTGCCAGCAGCACCATTTCACATCAGCGGTCTGTGGAAAGTATTTGAACCCATTTTTGGCTTACTGAGTAATGCTGGATTGTCATGTTCATGTAGAAATGGATTGGCTTCTAGTAAGGAATTGTACGCTGATGGCCCTTACTAAGGTTGCCCAACAGAGAAGCAATTTGGTTGCTTGTTCATTCGTTGCTGTATAGTTTATACTCCCTCCCTGGGCCTTGCATGCATGAGTGGTCTCTAATAGTATATAGTGAAACCTATGCTCAGACCTGTGCAGTGATCTCTTAAGGCTAATTAATATTTTTCATTGGTAAAAAAAAATGCAACTGTTATCAGTCTGAGCTGCAGACAAAGGTGTACATACAGTTGATGTGTGTATAGTTGTCTACTTGCATGATGATTAGCAGCCCTTTCAGAGTACAGGATTTGGAAATTCTGTGGAAGTTACACCCTGTAGTCTCCTGTGAATAATTCTATCTTATGCTGTAAACTCATCTTGATACAGAACATGAATTAGCGTCACGTACAGCACTGGGTATACTGAGAATACTTAATAAATAAATATTATTTTGATTACAGCAGTATCAATAGCATGCTTGATATCTTCCAGAGACAAAAAGTACTTGAGACATTAAAAAAAAGTGGTAGTTGTGCATGCCAAATAGATGTGGTACTGTGTATGTGTTTTGCATACCTAATTTCTTGGAGAGCCTGTCCTATGTTCATAATCAAAAGACAAGCATAAACTCAAAGGTCACAAAAAGACTGAGCTTGGTAAGGTAGATCTTCTGAATATATTAGGTATGTAAAGCAATATTGTGGCCCATCCAAACTAGAATTAGTGGTAATTATTATATAATATGTAATGATGGGATTTAAATGGCTAACACATTTTCTCTGCTGAGATCATTTAGACATGATTCATATAAATGATTAAATTAATAGATCTTTCTCTTTTAAGACTGCTAGGCAGCTTAAACTAAATTTCTCAACAGAGACTGATCCCAGTGAAATAATATTAATAGAAAATGGAAGAAGAATTTCTGAGAAGTGGGTAAATACAAGCTGGAGTTTGAGGAAATATCTATAGACATCTTTGCCGACAAAAATACTTTACAGATTTAAATATTCTCTAGAGATATCCCATCAAGGACTTGGGAAGGTGATAGAATAACAAAACTAACTTTCCCTGAAAGAACAGAATGGCAAAATGTACTGGAAGACAGGGACTTAAAGGATCACTGTCTACTTAGTTTAGGCTTAAACATTAGGCTTTTCATAACACTAAATGGTCCTACAAAACCTAATGTGAATAGAAATGTTTTTCTTTTTCCTTCTTTTGAATCAAATTTCAATAAGATAACTCCCCTCAGCCCCCACACATATTGCAGAGAATCCTCTGCAGTGTTGTAAAGTCACACGCAGGAGCATCATGCTAATTAACGAGAACAAGGACAGGAAAATGACTACGGATGGGATTTTTGAAAAAGCCTGAGGGAGTTAGTTTCCCAAAACCTAGCGAATTCAATGGGAGTTAAGCACTTGAATCTGATAGATATCTGAAAATTTTAGCTTGAAAGTACAAGTGAAAACATCCAATGTAAAAGCCAGTCCCTTGTGATCATGAGGAGTTTTGCTACCTCAACACCTCTTCATCCCCTTCCAGCTCTGGCCTGATTTGCAGCTCTCTGGTCAAGGTTGTGAGGCAGAGCCTTTGCTCTCTAGGCTTTTTATGGGGCTTTGCATGCTTCAGGTCAGACCCTGGATTCACCGGAGGCCCCAGTATAGAGGGGATACACAGGAATGAGCATTTCCTGGAGATAAATTGGTTTACTTGATGCACAGTGCATCAACACAAAAAAAAATAAGCATGTGGTGAGGACTACCTCTAACCATCAGATTACCGTCTTGCAGGTAGTCATTGTCCTATCCAGCATATGTACTAGGAGCGTAAGATAAGACCTCCCAGTTTCAAAGCTAGCTCCAGGCATTCTCAGCATCTGCTTACTTTATATTAGTCACAACTAATAATCAGGGACAGAGCTGTAGCTGTTTGCTGTATATCAACCATTCTGCTGGGAAAGGCCTGTCATCTTTTAGCTCTCTTTTTGCTCAGATTGAGAAATTGATAGGTCACCAGTGCCTTGGAGTACACAAGGAAGGTATCGTATTTATTTTAGCTACAGCTTTGCATCAGTGCTATCACACTGTAAAGAATTCATAAAGCATATTTTGTCTTCTTTTTTTTTATATTGCTTGGAAAATAACATATGGTAATCTGTATAGTTCTGTCCCAGAGGGTTACCCAAGTGCTGTATACCAAGTGGTCTTTCTATTTTTATTGTTAAATTCATGTTCGTTTCTTATCCTAAATATTCCCTTTTTCTGCTTAGGAGGTTAAAAATACCTGGAGCTGCAAGTCTGGCCTATTTACTACAGAATTCATGAGTCATGCACTATATTGAAGTCTTGAAATATCACAGAGGTATTATTCACGGGGAGCTCAGCAAAAGAATGGCAAAATCTGCCCTTCAAGACTTCAGATTCAAAAGCCAAATGCTTTAGGATAACTGGTCATCAAGCTTTCTCTTTCAGAAAAGATGCATAAGAAAATTGCCATAAGATTCTGATTAGTAAAACAATCTTTATCTTGCTCACAACTGGGGAGTGAGTCCTTCCTAAGGAAATGGTATGCGAATGTTGTTAGTAACAGAAAGTCCAGCTCGCCTTCCAATTTTGGTGCTATATTTATATGAAGAAGTGATTGTTTCTCCAGATCCCAATTTCTCTTCTTTTCTCCAGCCTTGGGTGACATAAAATACTGACAGAATGTCTCAAATATCCCTAATGTCTCTAGTCTTTCAGATGAAAACTCAGTGTGGAAGGCAGCAATGGGATATGCAGACTTTGACTTAACGATGTAGCTGTTGTTGATGGCTCAGCCCATGAATCTGCCCTGTAATATGATCAAATGCAGTTTGCCATTACAGGAGTAACACAAGTTCTCTGTAAACTGGCCTCACAACTGTGGGCAGATGAATCAATTTGGATTCATTTTATCCTGTGGCTGAGACTCTCAGAATGATAGATTAAGCTCTGTTTCATATCATATTATCCTTTATTTATCTTTGTAGCTAAAACAGTATATTGAGATTTTTGAAAATCATTGGCTGTCATTGCATGTCACCATAAAGCAGAGCATGCAGAAACTTTGTAAAGTATTTTAACTGAACCTCAAGTAGCCCGGAAGTAGCCCCATATATGCTCTGAAAAACAACAAATAATTGCTAATATTTGAAGCAGGGTAGTTCAGCAGCCTCTATAAGCACCAACCAGACATATGGGTACTCTGAGATTTAATAACTCAATTATGACCCCGTGTCTCAGGAGATTTTGTAGCTTTTCTCCCTGCTTGTTGACCTCCTAACTTATTTTGTCCCACAGCAAAAACATTAAAACTGAGACTATCTGCTTTCAGGGAGATAAAATCAGGATTCTCTGAATAGCTATGCCCTGGGTGTAGCTAGTTGAGCTGTCTGAAAAAGAATTATATGTGCATGTGGTAAAACATAACTTCTTCTGGAGGGGAAAAATTGTGAAATACAATTTTTTCATAATATTAGCTGGATAAAATGTTTCTTCATTTTTTTTAGAAGTACAGACTTTGGCATTTCATACAGCTCTTTTTTACTATGGTTTAGTTTAAGATTGAAGAGTTCTACAGATGGGATGCTTGCACCTCTGTATGTGAAAAGGATAGCTCTCAGTTTTGTAAAGGATTTTCCATAGCTCTTTGTTAAATGACCTGGAATTCAGAGTTTCTGGTGGATGGGGGGCACAGCAGACAGAATAAGCAAACTGGTTTCTATTCCTGGTTTTGCCACCTACTTGCTGACCTGGGTGATTCATATAAGTTCCCTGTGCCCTTCTATCCTCATCTGTAAAATGAGGATATTGACATTTACATTTCTTTATAAAGAGCTTTTAGATCTATGGATGAAAAGTGCTAAGTAAACCAAAACTCTCAATTAAATTAATTGGAGAGAAGGAGCTAGGTCAGTGTTATAGCAAGGTTCATTTATACACCTCTTAATTCCTTTTGTCTCATGTCTCAAACCCTATTTATAGTTGGAATTGCTACTATATCCTTTTACCTGTGGGAAGTAGTCCCTCTGGGACAGAGGGAAACATGCTAGAAAGGAAGAAGCTTATACCATTTCCTACATAGATACATGAGTTGGACTAAGGGCACCCAGACCCAAGTGTTCATGGTAGAAAGCTCTCATATGTCACCCTTAAAAAAATATATATTAAAAAAAAATCCAGGGAAATACCTATGCATTGTTGCAGATTACACACTGAGATAATAAATCATAAAGTTTATACATTCATAAGTGATTGTTTGAGCTTTGCTGATGGAAAAGGGAATTGTGAGTGGTTAGTGTCTTAGTGATCTTTCAAGGTCATAATTAGATTGGTACTTGCAAATCCTACCTCAGTTCAACTGCAGAAAGAACTGTTGCATCTGCAAAAAAAGTGCTTATTTTAAGCTTGTCCCTGGTCCATATGGTTTCTCTTGCAGTTCCTAACTGAAGGACACCATTTGTAGGCATGAAGTTCTCGCAGGGAAATACAGTGAAAAATTCCTGTGGTTTTTGTCTTGTCAATGGTTATTTTAATCACCTGAATGTTGTTGTGTTCTTCTAGGAGATATTTTTTTTAATGATTCTTGAATGTCTTGCTGCATAATAGTAAGAAAACAGATTATGCGTAGAAGCTGGTTTTGTTGTGAAAATTTTGGGAACAGATGCAGTCCGGGAGCTGTGATCCCTGCACAGCTCAGAGATCAGAAGTAATAAGAAGCCTCTGAATTATCTCTCTTCTGTTCACAAAGCTTGAACTTAATCTGCCAGACTGCCTATAGCTGGAACGCAGTTGTATTCTACAACACCAAATATCAGATATGTGCTTGGCTCACACTGTGTGCAAAGGGGAGTTAGCATTTAGAGAACAAAGAAAGTAGGACAGACACCCTTAAACCATCATCGGGCAGGTGTTCTTGAAAGTTGCTCAATACAGTAAAACTTAGGCTATACATTTCACTTCATAGGAAGGAGAAAAAAGGTCTTTACAATTTGGCCAGTATTTGCACTGTCAGTTTTCTATGTGGATGGGTAAGTGTAGAGAGGTACACCTACCTTAGATATTTGGCATGTTGGTTAAGAAATTCCAAAATGTAGAGTAATGCCCTGAGAAAGGTGATTAGTGCTGGACTGACTATTTCTGACTGCTTTGAGTCCTCCAGAATTTTTAAGACAAATAGGAAGCAGCCTGGAATATAGCTATTGTATTTGTGTGTTAGTTTTGATTGACAGAAAGTAATTATATTTAATGTTCACACAATTTTAAATAATGTGTTTATATATAATCTCAGGTGTTTTAGCAACACTGACTTCCAGCTGCGCTGGCAGGGATGGAAGTGATCAAATACAGGGCATGAGCATGAAGTATGGGTCAAAGACTACAGACCTAGTGAGGCAACAGTCTCTGTCTTTCTAAAGAAACTTACACTTGGAGGAAGAAAAAATGCAGAAACGGGAGCTTTGTAGCAATTAACTTAGAATTACAGTGAATTATTTTAATAGGTAATTGAAAGCTGATAAGCCGATCACACAAGTCACTATACCGTTTCCTCTAAATGTCCTCTGCATTGTCCATCTGCTTTTGTGGGTCATCTGGACAATGAGAAAGCTAAATTAAGGAAAGCTGTCCCAAGAGAAGACTATCTTGGGTTAATAAGCTGAGATGGACCAGTAAAAAAATGAGGAAAAGGAAATCTGAGAGGAAAATTAGTATGAAAAACACAACTCCCACATGGTATGTCAGAAACTCTTACGTTACAGTACTGTATTTAGAACTCCCTCACCTGAATTCTGAGTTACAGTATAAGTCACTGACAGTATAAATCTAGTGTAATTCCAATCTGAATTTGGACTGATGGAAGCTGGCTTCCTACTATTTGTACAATTTCAGATATTCCAGAGTAGTGGGGTTACCTCCAGAAAGGCCCTGAGATGGTCATTCTCTAAGCAGGACAAGTCCTACATGGAAGTGACAATCCTGCTTGAAAGGTCAGACAAGCTGAATAAAAGCCCAAACAATTCTACATCTGTCCAATTCTCTATAAATTAGCATTCAACAGCTTCATCTGCTGAATCAAGCCCCAGTCCCCTCACAACTCATGGAAAATGTTTTTCCCTTGCATATGGAGTTACCTTTGTTCAAGGCCTTCTTGAACTCTGTCTGCACCACTGCTGCAGCATCATCTGCTTTAAGGGGAACTCACTGCAGGTGTCTCTTGCTTTTGGAAACACCTGCAAACCTCACCATGTGTCATGTCAGTTGATGTCCAGTTATGCAAACTCTTCTAGCAAATTTGATGAAATTTAGTTTGAATAAGTACGTACTAGGGAATTGCTTTTGGTCCCATAGCTTAAACTAGTGCTGAAGCCAGGTGGTGATTTCACATTAAACCAGTGGAAGGACAGCAAAATTGATTTTCCCGGTGAGGTAAGAATATGGCATTTAATTTCTTTTCCCTTGTTCAGGAGGTTAAGGACAGATACTGTGGGTTGGTTGGTTTGTTTGTTTGTTTAAGTAAAAGAAACTCAACCCAAACTTTTGTCATCTCTATGTATGCTGTACTGCCAAACTGCTGTAATAAAGGTTGGGGTTTTTTTTTGTAGTGGAAAAGTTTTGCAGTAAGGCTTTATTTTGCTATATGAAATCTTCCCAAAGTATCCTAAAGAGGATTTTTTTTTTTCCAAAGTTAGTTGCTATGCCACTAGCTTATCAAATGTGATCTGTTTCTGTATTAGTATCTAATGTCACATAAGTATCTTAAAAAGTAGGGTTATTTGCTTTTTTAGATATATGAATGACAAACTTAACTGCTAAGGAACTGGGAGACAGGCCTAGATTAATAAGTGGCTTTTTAAATTGTGAGTTAAAGGGTCAGTGCCTTCCACTATTTGAGATCCCAGTTTGTTGTATCTCTAAAAGATTCTAGTTTTTATACATTTTTCACATGAATTTTCAGTTTTAAGGAGAAAAAAAGTACCCAGGAGAAGTAGGACCAAGAACTGATCTGCAGCTGAGGAAATAAAATCACTGACTTGGATTTTGAGTAGAGAGAAGGTGGCACGAACTGGGGCAGCAAGAGCAGAACATGGGCAAAAGCTGTACTTGCTTAAAACATTAAAAAAAGAACTTTTGTGCTGGTGCCTGGTAAGATGTAAAGGGAGGCAGCGAGAAATACCAAGGCTAACTCTTGCCAAATAGTAACACATCCCTCATCTCCATAGGGAATGCTGCTCTAACACAGCAGCTCAGGTCTTGAGCTGCAGCCAGCTTTAAAAAATGTTCAACTTTTTCTCGACAACCACTCTGGCATTCAGAAGTCAATAGCTTTTGCTCTAGTTCAGATTTAGTGATTGTAGCAGAATTGTTACTGAATTTGTACTTGACCAGTTGAATGAAAAAAAAAAATCATATAGAAAATCACATAGAGCTACTGTTCTGGAGTCAGAAATAAGATGCACTGGCAGAGGAAGAGTCAGGGCCCAGTGTTTGGAATGTGTTGCGCAGAAATCAGTGTTGTGGATGCTTCACTGCCTTGTGTATGAAATTCAAGCATCTTATTGGTGGCGCTGATTCTTGCTGATGTTGTTTGACTTTTGTTTTAATAGAGGGTTCTCAGCCCTGAGCTTGTACTTTCCAGTATGTCAGGTCAGAAACCTTCTCTGCTCCTTTTGCTGTACAAATCATTGTGGAACTGTTGGTTCTATCATCACTGAACGTTTATTATATCCATCTTAACTGGCAGGCATAATCCATCTCAAATGAAAACTTAAAATGTTTCATTTTGTCTAGAAAAACTCTCATGTTGTTCTGTCAGTGTAACATATGCTGAGATTTTCTTTAAAAAGAACCGTGCTACTCAGATTTTTGCTACTTTTCTGTAGTAAAACACATACCAGTGTTTCCTTTAAAATTGAGCTGTTACAAGGATTTCTGCTTGGAAAATAGAATATTAATTACCTCTCAACTCTCAGAAGGGGCATGAATCTTTTAAATACCCTCTATAGAAATTTGCGTACCTTCTAATGCCCTCGGTAGGATTCTTGCTTGATCTGAATTCCAGCACTGTCAGGAGAATAGTTTTGCCTTTCAGTGCAGTGTGCTGAGCTTTAACTGGGTGTCATATGTTCATTGGAGCAGATGCAACCATTTCTACCCAAATGTATTAGCGATACTGTAGTAACTAATAATGCAGAAGTATTTCACAAATGATAAAGCTTTGAGGACAGTAGTAAGTGACGGGAGATGTGAGGGCTGAGCAAGGAAGATGGAGAAGCGCATGAAACGTTCCTCACCAGAGTTAGACTCCTAAGGGCCTTCAACCTATTTAAAAGGATCATCATTCATCAGCACCATCATCATTATCTGCTCGATTGGGAGAAGGAGGGGAGGGATAATCAGCAAGAGATGATCAGCATCTTATCACTGAGCTCCTTCATTTCAGTGCTTAAACTGCAGGATTCTTTCTGGAGAGATAATTCATATTTTATCATTAAAACTGCTGATCATAACCTCGTTAATATATGGATATTGCTAACACACACAAAAAAGCTAACATGATAAAATGTAACGCTTCTATTAAATTACTTAAACTAGTTTACCTCGCCTCGACATTATTCCCCTCCCCACCACTCCTCTGCCATCACAGACACTGCTTGTACATGGCACACAAAATCTATAAACTCTTTCCAGGAATACAAAAGCATTCTCTATGATGTTGATAAGAAACAGGACAGTCACTCTCCCCTGACATATTTGTTCTTTAAAAACAAATCAATGGTGCAGGGATTTGGCACCTGAATGCAGAACAACGGCTTGATGAGGCAAAGATTGTCTTCATTAAGGACATTAATATTCATAGAGAGTAGAAAATCTGACACAAGAGAGGACTCACTAACCTTTTCTCATATTAGATTTTTACTTCTTAACACAATTACAGTCCGGCAATGACTTAATTAATGCTGCTTTTTGTCAGACTGCTTTAAAGAGCTGTCAATTTGGTCCTGCAGAGGCTGTCAGTGAAAGAGAAAGACAGTCATCTAGGCTAAAAAGACACAGGAAGGAATTCAAACACTTAATAACATTCAAAGTGCTATGCAAAGTCACATATCAACCTGTATTAAGGAGAGTTTTTGTCTTTCCTCTCTTCCTACTTATGCTAATATTTTTCAGGTAAAATTGGGGCTGCTGCCACCTCTAATTCTGAAGTACACAGCAGAAAATGAAGAAGGGGTCATCAAATCTAATGTATTTTAGTTTCGGAATATCAGGGTATCTCAAACCCTCTATGGAGAATAGAGGGACTAAGAACCATTCCAGGAATCCTTATTAAATGCCTGCCAATAAAGGTTGGTCTCTGGCACAAAAAGGTTTGCACAGTTGCATCTCCTATTCTCCTTCAACCACTAGAAGCCAGGAAAGTATTTCATCCTGTAAGGCTGGAGGATTCTCGAAATACTAGCGGCTTTTTAAGCTTATGAAGTTGGTTCAAGCCAGCTTCACAACTCTGATGAGCAGCAACTAGTTCCTGTGGCTCAGCAGGTGAGTGGTAACTCACTAAGTTATGGTAACTCACCTGCTTGCAGTCAGTTAGCCTTATTTCATACAGCTGCTACAGGGAACTATTTAATACCCTTTTTTTGACCTATGTAGAAAATATATGTGCCAGTACTGTGTCCAACCAGCTATTGCTGAGCGCTGCTTAGCCCAGCAGCGGTTCATTATCTGCCTTTTACAAATGTTTAAAATATTTTTCAGATAGCTTTCATTTGCTTATGTTGCACACCTGGGTTGCATTATGGTGCCCAAATAGTATGTGAAATCCACCTTTACAGCATATGCCATTTAATTCTGTGGGTTTTGTTGACTTCTTTGGGTTTATTTCAGTAAGCACTGTATGTACATAGTGTAAATACAATAAGCATGTTCTTTATGGCAGTACAAACTAAAAAGGTGAAGCACACAACTTCATATGTGTTTATAGTCTAAAAGAATAATTAGGTATTTCTAGTAGAAACACCTGGTTTAATCAGCATAGTTTGATCTGTTTGAAGAATTCTAGTACTGAGTACCATAGAAGTGATGTATTAAAAGACAATGCAGAAAGTTTGGAGATGTTTTTGATGTTAAAGTTTAAATGCTATATAGTATTTTCTGCGGTGGATAATGCTTTTTAAAATGTCCTAGATGAGCACTGTTATCTAAACCTCCTTAAGTGATGGATGCATACTCTCGATTGCTTCCAGCATCCCCTTCAGAGGTGAAAGTGAAAGTATTCAAGTAAATTGCTGCTAAAACTTGTACTGTTTATTATCTTATTTAAAAGACATGTCTATTATTCTTGATACATGTTGTAAATTGCATTATAGTTCAAGTGGGAACTGAAACATCTGTCCAAACTAATGCTGTATTTAAGGGATTTGTTGGGCTACGGACCTTGTGCAGTACGTGCCATAATGTAGGCCTCCAAAAAATACAGCTGCTAATTTCTTCAGGTTCACAGTCAAACAGAAGCAGAATTATGAAACTTCTTTAAAATGTTAATTTTTTTAACTTCAATTTCATTTGTGCAAAACTCTTCTGCTTAGTTCAGCTTTAAGAATGTAACATGGGAAGGGAGAGGCAATGTTTTGTAAAGAGAGAAATACAATTAAACTTTTAAATTATTTACCTTATAAGCTACTTAATATAAGGTGCAGACTTTCCTCTGTAAAACCTAGTGTAAAAAAGTCTGGTATTATCTTGGAGAACAGAGACAATTGCTCTAAAATTATGCTATTTTGAATATCTTATTGCATTAGTGTGTGTATAGAGGGGACTAGGTTTTATATAAATGGGGCCACACCTACAAGAAATCTGTCTCTATTCCAAAAAAAAATCAAGAAAACATTGAGGGAATCTGAGAATTAGAAATCATGAGTACACATTTTTCCCCTGGGGAAATGTTATTTGCTTTGCAGAATGGAGTCCTAGAAGATTTGGACTGAACTGAGTTATTGCAATCTTAATATGATTGAAGAATTATCTTGTTGACAAGCGCAGAATTGTAGATTTGAATCTATTAGCTAAAAGGTCTACAAACATTTGAATAATGGCCTTCAAATTTTTTTCACATCCTTATAGGTTGAATCAAACAATCCTAAAAGAAAAAAATTCTTAAAATCCCATAGTTACAGTGTAAAGAGACTGAATTATTTCTTTGTGTTAAAGTTAAGGAAGCTTTTTTTATTTCATATTGGAAACAGGAGGTTTGATCTGTGCTTCTACACTTACAGAGCTCTGTATTTTTGGCAGCTGGAAAAGTATAAGTATTGTGTAATAAACATAAATGTCTTCTACTTAAATCCAAAAGGAAAACCATTAAATTAATTTGGTATCAAAGGAAGAGTTTAAATCAAGGCCTTTTAGTGAACACTTACTAATGGGGTGGCAATACGCTGCAAAAGTAGAATAGTTCCCATATAAAGAGCCAGGTACTCATCTGATGTAATTCAGCACAATTTCACTGTGGCATCTGAATTCATATTCAGACTTGGAATGTTTTACCTACTTGCATCGTGCACTTACCACATTCCGAAGCTGGCTATTCCAAAAATATCCTATATATGATAAATTTGATATGGATGTTTTCATTGTGATTAGACTCATGCTATAACTAGGACCCAGCATACATTAGTGCAGCAAAGCCCAGTTTCAGACAGAAACTGCACAAGGGAGTTAATGACTATGTATTTCTGAACTATCCCCTGAAGTAGGGGATTTATTGCTTCATGGGCAGATTATCTTTGCCTGTAGATGCAATATCAATATTCCAAAAATTAAAAAAAAAAAAAACCAAACCACCGAAGAAACCATAACCAAGTTTGAGAATTTTAGGTTAGTTTAGAAAATTAAAATCCATATCATTTCAGTAGTATAGGAGATTACTGTTAGAGTGAGACATAGCTGAAGGCGGGGGGGGGAGGAGGGAATCTTGATGATTTTTTTTTTTTAAATTCTCTTTCCTCCTCGTTCTTCTCCCCATCTTGCAGATCTTTTGTGGGTGAGCCAAATGTAATCAGGTTTGGCTCACTTGGAGGAATTAGGATGACTGAAAAGTATGCCAGATTTCAAAACAATTTCTAACAGTTTCTGTGATACTGTGTAAGCAACTGAAAATTGACATGTTGTGTTGTGCCCAAGTCAGCCAACTGCTGTCACTGAATAATTAGATTCTCTAGAAGAAGGGAAAGGTTTTTTTCTGAACAAAATTATTAGAAAATAATGTAGTAGATATTTTATTTAAAGATGGGCTCAAATCCTTCTGCTCTTACAATCAAATTTTTAAAAATAGTTTGCATCTGGGCCCCAAAAGTATCTTTCATGTATTTTTATATTAAAAAGTATAAATAAGTTGTTTGGGCATTTTTATGCCAATATGTATGTCACTTGTGCATGGAGAAGTCATAGTTGCAGATGGTTAATATTGTTTTTCTAATATAAATTAATTCATTTTATTTTTCTTTCATATGGCACATCAATGCTACAAATTGAGTTCTAATATCAGACACAGGTTATTATCTAATTATAGGTTGATTTGTCATAGAGTTAAGACACTTGTAAGGATAGATATAGCGCCTGCTTCCCCAGGAACTTCTACCTCTGCAAACTGCCTATGGACTGGGGAGAACCGTTCTGCCTTGTTAGCCTTTAAGCGATAGCACGTTCAGTGGGGACAAATCACACCGAGTGAAATAATAAGGTAATGCCGTAGTCAGAAGAGACAGGTGAGGAATCCAGCTCTGGTAGCACCAAACACAGTCAATGACATCTCTTCATGCCATTGTGAATAATGTGGAAATGCTCACCTTGTCTGGAGGGGAAGATCTGGAAGACTGCTTGGGCTGGATTCCCAGGGGATGGTTGCAGCTTGCATCAGCTGGAGGTCTCGATGGGGACTAGAGAGACTTAGCTAAATGATGGTATCACAACAGGTCTGAAATTGGAAAAAATGCTATTTTTATCTTATTCCAAGACTTAATCTGAGAGTACCATCTTATCTATCCTTTCTAATTGAATACACTCCTTCTAATTTGTTGAGTCATCTTTTCTTAAGGATTCAGAATAATTCTTAAATCTGTAGAAGTGCTAGTTGCACTAATATTCTTAACAAAAAAGCCCAGTGCAAAAACTTATATGACAGCAATTAATGAAAAATATTTTTATTCTGAAAGTGGCTTTTCTATTGGCCCAGCTCTTGCCAGGGACTCTCTAGACTGTAAGTATTTCAGAAAGGTGATGTTAGTGAAAAATACTATGCATATTTGAAACTCTGCTCCTTTTTCTACAGTTAAATTGAGCTGCAAAATTCAGTTAATGGTACTGGAAGGGATGGAAGTACGACTATTCTTTCTCCCTTGAAAATCTTGCCCCTTTATTTCTGTAGATCCAGCTGTAAAATTCCTCATGCTTTTCTGGCACTATTAAAAATGAGAGATAAATAATAAACAGTTTCTTCCAGGGCATCCAAAGCTACATATATAAATCTATATTAAATCCAAGGTTAATGATTGTTTTTCTCTTTCGCTGGCTGCAGGGAGCGCTTTATGAAGGAAATCCTAAGTGGTAAAGTAGCTTTCTTCAGAGTTCTTAAGCAAAAGGAGACATTAAGTTTTGATCATTGTGTTCTGCAACATGCAATCAATGCATTGTAAAAGAGGGTAAATCGTATGGGTTTATATTTGTTAATTGGGGAAAGAACCCTTTTCTTATTTTCCCCAAAATAATTTCATATCTATGACATCCCTAATTTGACTTGGTCTTGCAGAGAAAAGTGTTATACTTCTCATTAGTACTTCTCAGTTATCCCTTCCCTGGCTGAGGTGGAAGAAGCTTTAAATCATATGGGAGAATGAGGAAGGGAAAAGAGAGAAAACAAGCTTTTTGAACCCTGTAATGTAAATTTGCAGACAATTATTCATTATTAACTGCCTGAAGCATCACACCTCTCTCACCTTTGCTGGAATGTCTGAACATTAGGGTAAACAACACACTGCTGTCTTATCATAATGCGGTCTGCTTCACTGCAGCAAGAACTTGTCAGAAACAGATTGTGATGTTGACTTCTCAATAGGGGAAAAAAAGGGCCTAAATTAGACTTCTATAAAAAGAATATTGCATATTTATTTCCACAATAACACCAAGGAAAAACGTTAGTCAAGAAGCAAGCAATTGGGTGAATAAATAAGCTTGTCTTTGTTCTCATCAATTAAGTTATTACATCAGTTGGAAAACCAGTGAATTATAATACAGATGTTTAATGAAACACTGCTGTGCCTATAAGTCAAACTCCTATTTTGTGGTGTGATTTTGGCTGCATAGTTTTGTGTGTGTTAAACCGTATTTATTAGCTGATACCCATTATTATTTTGAGCAAGGTATAATTCAGTTGTCAGGCTCCAGCTCTGGGAAGGAGATTTAATCAGTGAGAGCCCGCTTTGCTGCTGAGCATAAAACAATGCGGGTTTCATGAAGCAATCACACCAGTGTGAAAAAATGGGATTAATTAGTATTGTACAAGAACAGGCAGCATGCTCATTAAAACCTTGTGAGCTGCCTCTTGATAAACTGCCACTTGATAGGGCCGCATTAATGTGACAAGGCAAAGACTTTATTTCCAAATCCTTTCTGATTATATCTCACTTTTAAGTTACCTGAATTGACTCTCTAAGGCTTTTGGAATACAAAGATCAAAATTGCAGCAAGAGATCCCCAAGACACCTGGACAAAGGAGCCATGCTCAGATAGTAAGGCTTCAAAAGACAACTTTTTATTTGAACTCCCATTCAAACATAAATCAATAGCTGTACAATGAGGCAGCTCCAAAGGTGGTAGATTTGCATTTACACTCAGCAGGTTGGGCTGGAACTTATTTGATGATTAGCAGCTATCTAATGAATCCCTTATAATTCCGTGTCTATCTGCTTACTAAGTGCTTCATATGTTTGTCAGTATATGAAGTCTTATGAATATTCTTCCAGCATGCTCTGAGGAAAGGGGAGAAAGAGGTAGGCACTCTCAGCTGCACGTCTGGTTCTTACAGTTTGGATTGGCTGTTGAAGAACTTATGGTTGTGTTTCTTTTTTGTCCTTTCTTTTAGAAACATTCACAAACTAAAAACGTACATACCCACTAGTGGATTTGTTTCTACATGACAAAACATAATAGAAGACATGCCTGAATAACAACAGTAAATGTTGAATAGGATGTATTTTTGATCTCGTGTGTTATTTTCCTTTAGGCATAATATTTTATTCCTTCCTGAATTTTTAGTGGTTCTAATGATTTACTTGCACATAATCTTGGCTTCTTTTTTTTTCCTTACTTTTTTTGTGAATTAGTGGCTATAATGAAATTATATCTGAACTTTTAATAGTTAACCAAATCTATCAGCTGTTTCATGATGCATAGGTGCTCCAAGATGCTGACTTTCCATGTAGCTTTAGCTGACATTGTATGTAAGGCAATTGTAATGCAATACAGTTACCTGTCAGCATATATTTGTAGGTGTGGAAAATGCCACTCAGAACAGAGATCTCATATTCCCTGAAGCTTTTCCCAACTATTTTATTTTTAAGCAAAAACATCTTGTTAAATCTCAACACCCTATTAAAGTAATGCTATCCACCATGAAGTCTGAGTGTTCAGTTACCAATTATAGATTGTTTGCAACTGTACAGGTGTAATCCCACCCATAGCTACCAGTGAAAGGCATCAGACTGGAGGCAAGGTACCTGAGCTGGCTAGATATGGATGAGTACAATGCTTTACAAAGTGATGTGTTGCAATATTATTAATTTAAACCCTTAGATTTCATTGTTGTGATCTGGGCTACATGATGCAATGCAAGATGACAGCCATTGAATTAATAGAAAATGGGATTCATCTCTTGAAATTTCACACAAAATAGAAGCAAGAGACAGACAAAATAAAGGGAGATGGATAGACAGACTGATAATACCACTAATACTTTTAAATTTAAACTGAATGGGTGAGATAATTTTAAAACACTAATGGTATTTATCAACAGTGTGATAGCAGGGGGAAAGAAAAAAAAATCACATTTCCTCTCTCTCTTCCTCTTTCTCCCTTTCGTTGATTGCTTTGTTGAGCAAGTCAGTGAATATTTTACACTTTGTTTCTTTTATTTTAGCAAATGAACTGCCTCAAGCTAATGTAGTGTAAGTGGAAATTTCAAGCACCAATGTCTACTGCATGATCCAATAATAGGAACTTTCTTTCCCTCCTAGCTCTGTAACATAGTGCAGCAGCAAACTCTCCAATGCCTCCAGGTAGTCACATGCCTGATTTATGATTATAAACTATAGCTCTGGAAGAGGTTAGCTAGGTAGTTTAAATCATTGCTTTTTCTCTAATGAACTGAGGTCAGAGTGAAAGTACTGTATGCAACAGCCTTATCTGGTTGTTACTTATGCCCTACATACCACTCCTCCATGTTTTTGGCTGTGATTAGTGTTCTTACATAATTGTAATTGTTAATGCCATTTCAGCAAATTGTGTTACTGAAAATTATGTGAAATGAGTTTTCTTGCTGTTATTTATCATTCATCTTGGTGTAAATTGTAGCCAGGCACCTATTTCAGATGTGGTATGGACAGTATCAAAATGGATAAACAAGACAAGGTAAAGATAGATAACACTCACAGATAGTGTAAGGAGTGGTTTCCCAATAACAATATGCTGTAATGTTTAACTCTGTCCTTGTCTGATATCTGTATCAGACCATTGCACCAGTATCTAAGTAGAATGAGATAAATGTTAAAGATGCCTGAGATATGCAAATATAGTAATATTCCAGATAGTGTCACAAATGAGTGTGGAAAAGGATTCCAGACTAGTGTTAATCATCTAAGAATTCATGGAAGGATGGAATTATTGTGTAAACTCAAGGCATCCCTTATACAGATCAGTCTTGCACAAATAGGACCTATTCAGCAGATCACTGTAAGTCTTACTGACCTTGACAATAGTGCTATGGTCATATTTTCATATAAATAAACTCTTTTCAGGAAATTTTCCCCAGTGGATTCAGTATAGATGGACTTTTTCTGGCACAAGGCCTGTTAACCAATTTTTACTCTGAAGTCCATTATTTATAACCATCTAAAAGACACCACTATTTGATTTTCTGTGCCACTCACTAGCTTAATGGAGTATCAGACACTTAATGCATGCTCACACAACTCTTGTCATTCAAGTGCATCAAAGCAACTGATCATGTCACCCTCTTCCTAAAGTAACCCATATTTTGGAATTAGTGAGGTAAAATTCTTCTTCCTGTCAGCAGCTCTTCATATCAGCAATTCAAAACCAAGATTTTAGTAGCAGAGGTATCTCTCCAGTAGCCTTGTGCCTCTGCAGAAACATTAAGCTTTGGATGTCTGCATCTAGAAGGATTAAGCAGAATATGAAAAGGTTATTTTAATGCTCTAGTAGTATTTGCATGTGACTTTCTTCTGTCAGCTACAGCTCCAGGCAACAAAAGTACATGGGTCTGGTTCTTGACTTTTCTTTCACATCTGAGGTCCAACATTTGGTAGAAGCTATACATGATCCACTGTACTCCCTGAATTCTTTTATACAGAATTGTTACTTAGCTAGTTATTCCCTCGCAGTGTACTGTTGAATGTTGCTGCCTACATGAAATTTGATGCACCTGTCCCTTTTGAACAGCTTTCTATTTTTCAGACTACTTCTCTGATTTGTCATGATCATTTTGAATTCTAATCTTGTCTTCCAGCATACTCACAATTCAATGCTGTCTGCAGATGTAATAAGCATAATCTATTCCATCAATGAGGTCACTAATGAAAATATTGAATGGTACCAACCCCAGTCCCCTGTGGAACCTCGCTTCATACAGCCACACATGGCCGTGAACCTTTGATAAACACTGAGTACAGTTTTGAAACTGATTTGGTATCCACCCCAGCATTGTTTTATCTGAATCATGTTTCTTTAGCTTAAGTACAAAGATATCTTATAGCAGTCAGAAATTTCTCTAAAAGTTAATGACATCTATTGTTTCCTGTCCACAAAACCACCTTCCTTGTAGAAGAAAATTAGATTGGTTCAACAGCCAGTCTTCAAGAATAAAATGTCAAACTCTTCCACTTGTTATCTGTACAGAATAAAGATAATTTGTTTCAGAGTTTTCCCAGAAATGTAAAGGAAGGAACTCCTTTATAATATCCTAGTTAGTTCTTTTTCTCATTCCCTTGCCTTTTGTGTTTTGTCACTTTACCCATTCTTCAATATTTTTAAGAATAACTAACAATAAAATAAACTCTGAGCTGTTATCCTTTAAATAATGGAGGATGAGGTAGAAAGGACTATAAAGCAGGCAAATGATTCAAAAAATATCTAAATTGTCCCAATATTTTCTAACCTTTCTTATCAAACTCTAGAGCCTTGTGGTTACCTTGTCTTTGTAGTGCAACCCACCCTCAAAAAAGTATTAAATGCGTAGGCCATCCTGAGGACATCTGCCAGTGGCTTCCTCTACCATTTTGAATTGAAGCACGTTGAAAAGTTAGCACAATCCAACTTCACTTGGGCTTCCTTTCACTAAATTAGTGTGATTTCTTTTTATAGCTTATGTCTACCCACTAGAGGTGGGTAGATTCAGATTAGATATTAGGAGGAAGTTCTTCACCATGAAGGTGGTGAGACGCTGGAACAGGTTGCCCAGAGAGGTGGTGGAAGCCCTATCCCTGGAAGTTTTTAAGGCCAGGCTGGATGGGGCTCTGAGCAACTTGATCTAGTGGGACGTGTCCCTGCACATGGCAGGGGACTTAGAACTAGATGATCTTTAAGGTCCCTTCCAACCCTGACAATTCTATGATTCTATAATTTGTATCTCAGTTTGCACCTTGGATTTTGCATGGAGAGTTAGAATCTATCATTAGCTTTGGCATATGAGTCTTCCTTTTTGTCACACAGTTTTGTGGATCTGATCTTTCTGTTTTGGTAATTCAGAGAGGTTCATTCCACCAGTGACAGTTAAATGCTGATCCATCTATAACTACTGCCTTTATAAAACCCCAGAACTCTGGCTCCTGGAGGTTGAGTATCCTTATTCACGATGTGCTGTTTCTTTCATTTCTCCTGAGTTTCT
This sequence comes from Eurystomus gularis, assembly GCA_013400335.1. Lineage (NCBI taxonomy): Eukaryota > Metazoa > Chordata > Aves > Coraciiformes > Coraciidae > Eurystomus > Eurystomus gularis. The sequence goes on along the minus strand of VZZY01012432.1, from coordinate 721,162 downwards.
GGTATAAATGTTGGAGACAGGTACTGTGGTTGGATGGACCTGAGTTTGATTCAGTAGTGCTTGTGCTAGCCTGCAGGAAAAGGACAAATTCTGAAGAGTTGTTCCTTCCCGCACCTTAACTCTTGTCAGATGGTAGGCTTATCCATTGCACTCCTTCAGTATTACAGTTTTTCCATCAAAGATTCAATTTGGGCCCTCTTTGTAGCAGTGAGAAACATTTCTATACTGTAGAATGCTTAGTACAGACAGAATCCTCAAGTTGTTTTTATGCACAATCATACAGGGACTAATTTTCTAGGATGGCTGCTTCAGTTACTGCATCACAAAAATTTCTCACTCTAGAGCAGCAGGTTTCATTCATTCCAGCCCCACCTATAAATAAGGCTTGTGACCGGAACAGGTCATGAGAGTTACTCCTGGGAAGACCACATATTGTATTATCTGTGAAGAAAATGTGCTTTAAATTGCATTCTTCTAACTACATCTTGGTTGCTGCATAGTTCATTTCTGAGCATGCTAAATGGCATTCTTAACACCAGCGATACAGCACAGAAAATGATGATACAAATTGCTTGCAAAATCATAGAATAATTTAGGTTGGAAGGGACTTCTGGAGGTCATCTGGTTCAGTTGGGAAATGTATCAGTTGACACATGAGAACTGTAACGTGCCCCAGAGATTAGTTTAGTGGGAATCTCTTAAGTGACAGAACTATTTTGCTATGGCATCAAAATCAGTAGCTTATGTGGTTTAGAGCAAGAAACTTACAGATATTTCAGTTAACTCTGTTCCATGTGCACTTCTGAAAAAAAAAGTTTATTTAAATATTCCAAACTGAAATTCCCAAACCCCAAATTATTCATTATTTTTCACAATCTTGGAAATATGTTTACTTGTGTGCACTAACAAAGTACTATGGAAATTTTCTGATTTAGTCTTAATATCAAATGACTGTCTCTTGTCATAATGACTGTGAAGGAAGACAGTGGAAGATTGTTGGCTACAGTATGTGTGGACAGAACAAACAAATACATCAATTAGGTGTGCTATGTGTCTTTGATTTGTCCTGTGGATTTGGAACTTTTAGTTTTACTTCTGAAGCTGCTCAGTTATCTCATCTAACTTGTGCATTGCAATCACCTGATCACAGAAGTGTGATCAATGCTTGGAGAGACCTTTTTCCAGCTTATCTGTGGCTATACACCACAAAGCTGTTCTGTGTGAGCAGGACTGGCAGAGGCACTAACTTGTACTGAGCTCTGAGCAGCATGATCCCTTGTTCCCACAGGTTCTCCATGCAGGCCAAGCAGAGAAGAGCCAGTGCTTTGGGGAACTTGGAAGGAGAACTGCTGTATGCATCCACGGTGCCACAAGAATCATAGAATCTTTCTGGTTGGAAGAGACCTTCAAGATCAAGTCCAACCGTTAACCCAGCCATTTCTGTCTGTGTGCACAGCTGCTGATTTTCTAACCCAGTTCTCAGGTAGGACATCTTGTGATTAAATATTTGGGAAATAAGTAAAAATTATTAGGAGAAACTTAAAAGGCATACACAAAGTTAAAATGTAAGAGTGTGCGTTTGTACATTTCCTCATCGCTAGCTGCAGCTATGCCTCATTGTCATTCTGTTAATGTATTTGTATGTGCAAACTTGTCATATGCTATGGTTACGCTACCCTTGACTTCCGGCTGCAATACAATTCTGGTTACTATTATTTTAAATTATGTTTCTCTATATAATGATCCTCCCAGAAGAAAAAAATTACACATTATCTTATATTTACCAATCAACATTCATAGAACTTCAGCATCTTTGTTATCCTTTGTAGTTATCCTTACGTTTATAATATAAAATACAAATCAGCATTATCAAGTTACATCTTTGAGGGCCTGTCTTTTTTTCTTTCTGCCAGTCTGAGGAAAAACTTCAGCAGTTTCCACGAAATAATCTTGTGTGTTAATCTGTTGTTTCTGTATTAAAGTGCAAAATTATTCACTTAAGAAGAAATCCTTATGCTACTCATTTGAAAGGAGCTAAAGGAAACTATCCAGAATTTTAACCACTCTCAAATTTACAAAGTAGAGAATGGAGTTGGGTCTCATTTTCTTATTTTGCTGCTGATGCTACACCATTAAGTTTAAGTAAATTTAGAAATCAGAGCTGTAATCTGTATTTTAATATTTATATAGTCCATGCCATTTTGACTTTGCCAGTCAGCCAGAGTATTTCAACAGCTATCAGAAGGATAATTCTCACATGGTTTGGTTACAGAATTAAGCATGTCAGAGGGCTATCCACTTGTTTCTGGAATATCAGGAATTGGATGTGTCAGTAAAGTATGTTGTTTTAAACCTGAATGACACATCTGATACAGTATAGTCAATGCTTCTAGATTTTATGGAACATACATTTTGAAAAATAATAACTGGGGAAAAAACCATCATTTTGCAGCATAGTATTACCTAGCTAAGGATGCTGAATAAACCGATTCAGATACAAGCACTCAAATGTCAGGCTAAGCCTGGGATAATGTTTGTACTACCAGTCAAAATAATCACCAGGTGATTAAGGTCTTCCCTAACAACAAAATTACATTGCGGATCTCCTAGACTCTGAGGGGAATTCACTCTGCCGATGGTTTGAATAATAAGGGGGCTGGTGATGTAATATATATTCTGGAACACTTTGTCCACATGTTATCGGAATGCCTGCAATGCAAGAGTTATGGGAAATAGATCATAGTCCCTAAACTGGAGTTTATACAGAATATTACTCTGCCATAGGATCCCTTTATCTACATTCTAGATGGCCTGACAATGACTCCCCAAATGCCTGAAGCCAATTTAAAAAGATACTAAGAGCACTCTAATAGCTGAAGTTATTACTACTAAAGCGTAAATCAATGCTGTGTACATTCCAAGGAGGAAGAGCAGGTCCAAATGAGCTTTGTCTTAATGGAAAGAGTATTTTAGACAAATTCTGCGTGTGGAGGTAGATTCTACATGTATGGTGCCATATTCTGCAGTTAGACCTAGTAGCCTCCCCTTGTCTGTAACAAAGGTGAGGTTACTTGGCTTAGAACAAACCTGCACTGTTGCTATTTATGATTTAATAATCACATTAACCTTGTTAGTTTTCCTAGATAAGTACTGAATGTGAGTCTGTGAGCCTAAGCTGGGCTGTATATGCAAGGCAAATACATGAAGAGCAAGAGGAGGGACAGAACATAATGCTGCACTCCTCATCTCACCCATGCCCTGGGTGCTGCACCCAGGCTGGTGCAGCACAGAGGTACTCAGCCCCTACCAGTCCTCCCTCTTCTCTCTCTTGCTACCCCTTACCTCCTGCCCCTTGGGCTCTGGTGCTGTACTATGCCATTTCTACTAGCAAATATTTCTTCATAATTTTAGTGGTGATGAATAGGTCTGTCAGGCAGTTCTTGTGGATTGTATGCTAAGACACACCAAAAATATGAGTTGAGGTCATGGGCTGTGCCTAGCTCTGGGGCGTAGGTTTTCTCACCCCTGATTTATATACAGCAATCTTATGACAGCCACTTTTGTCAAAGGGGATGTAAATCTTTTAATTTCTGCTCATCTTGAGAAGATTCTGTATTCTGAATACCATGGATTTTTAGGGATTACTAGCGGGGGCCCAGTTCTGGATGTGATCCTCTATCTTTACCCTTCTCCAGTTATCCAGAGATAATCAGATATTAGAGAAGGTTGGAAATTGGTCTCCTATTAATAATTTAAAAAAAAAAGTGATAAAAGACTCTGATCTTGCTAGTGTCATAAGTAATGTCACTTAGTAAAGTGACTGGCACTAGCTGTAGGCTCAGATATGCCAATTATAATTAAAGCCATTATTTTCAAATACAGATCAGTTTATTCCTGGTGAAAAGTAAAGAGAATTTTAGAGTGACAAATCTCTCTGGAAAATACAAACTTGACGAAAAAGCTATGTACTACCTGTAACAATTTGGTTTCAGGTTTGAAATGAATATTATGTTAAAACATATTCTTTAAAATGAGTGACCAATGTAACAGACTGTACAACATTAGAATATGTATGTGCCTGTCAGAATCATCTTGAGAAAGAAAAAGGTGACTTACAAGGCAGAAGTGACATTTAGTTCTTAGATCAACAGCCTTCAAACATCTGTAGTATGGTTTTCAGAAAGGTACCAAACCATTATCCATTGCAAATCTGACGTCCATTCACAGTTTTGTGATAGCCAAAAGATAACCAAATTTCCACCTATTTTTGAGATTTAAAAACAAAGATGATGCTCTAAAAAAAATAGATAGTGAAGCTGTATTCAGGCAATTATGGTCTACTAACATAGAAATGTTGATAAAACTGAGGGTTTGGCTATTTACTTATAGCAGTGTACAAGTAACGGTTGTATTTTGTCAAGCCATATAGCACTCTGAGACACCAGTCACCCTTAGTAGGTTTCTTCCCTAAAATGAACGGGATTCTCAGGGATGACCATAGGAGAAGATGAAAAACGGCCATGAAGTAACTCCCCCAAGCAGTAACTCCTTCCTGTGAAGGCAGCTTTAAGCTTGGGACAAAAGCCCCAAGAAATGAAATATGTGCTCTACATCAGGCAATCTCCCAAACACTCCAAACCCTCTACCCCTGAGTATGTCCAGGAGGAACAATTTGTTTGGGACTGCAGCTGCTCTGAAGATACAGCTCCTGTCACTGGCAACCCAGAACTGAAGGTTAACTGGCAGATGATGAAACAGAAATTTTGTCACTGACCTTTGCGTGCTAATGAGTACACCAGTCCTGCTCAAATCCAGTGGTAGTTAGCGTTTCTCTTATTCTGGCCATCTTTTAGATCCATTTGCACAAGGTGATGGTGCATTTGTGCTCTCAGGCATTTGTGCGACCGCCTGCCCTACTGCTGGCCACCAGCGATTACCCTGAAAACCGACTACGGTGCAATCATCTGAGCTCTGATGTTAACACAAGGTATAGATAAAATTCCTGCTTGCACTGCAGGTGACTGGGATCTAGGCAAGAAAAGTTGCTGTAGCTGAGTTATTTTCATTCTCACCTACTGCACTGGGCAGCTATTTTGTCATTATTGGCAGTCTTAAAATCTTGGCTTTGTTTTCTGCCCTGTAATTTTGTGTTGATGTCCTTTATGTTCCCAAACCCTCTGTTTAAAAGTGTTTCCACTTGATATGATTAATAGTTCTTGTGCATGATCTCTATTAAGGACTCAAAGCTCAATTTCAAATATTTTTGTGGCGCTTCTGGTGGGCCTTGCTGGGATAAATTAAGCCTATTTTTCCCCTGATTGCTTCGTTGGATCTCTCTAACTTCACCTTGTATTCCTTTCTGTTCAATACTTTTCAAAGTACTGAGAGTTTAAAGAGGTACAATAAATCCCAGATCAGTTTTTAATGACCATGGTAAGCCTGCTTGTAATATGTCAGTAAGCTGAGCCTAAAAGCCAATGGGGAATAGGCCATTTCTGCCTTAGTAATTGCCTCCACAGAAAGATTTATAATGTCATTATCTGAATCTACAAGAAATAACTCATAGAGCTGAAATACCCTAAAAAAATATTACAATTCTCTTAAAATCTAGTCATTCATAAATGCTAAATCATAAAACTTTTTTCAAGATGTTTTATGTTAAAAATAAAACACAGTCAAAATATAAATGTACTTTTCTTAATCAAATTCTTCGTTCTTTATGTATCTGTTTTCTGTGCTGTAGTTTGGGCAGAAGAATGGTGCAGTGCACAGCCCAGATCTAGCACTGCACTGCTGAAAACACAAATGAGTTCTGAAAAACCACAGAGGAAGAGCATTCCCAGTCGTTCTTCTTTATTTGTGTGTGATTCCAGGGGGGAAGAGGGTTAGTTAGCACTGCAATAAAATTAATTTTAGCAATAAAAATCACTCCCCCCTTCCCCTTCCACCATTTTCCCTTGAAAAGCCATACTAAATGTCCTGATAAATGTACTGCAGTACTGTTTTAAGCCATTTCAGCCAGCTTCTTTCGCCCTTAGCATTCCCCAATCAGAAGATATCATTCATTTCTTTCAAAAAGCAGGAAATGTACTCTTCAATTTGTCTGGTGTTTAATAAAGTGCTGGAATTACCATAGCTACCCTCATCTTCTGATGCTCTAATACACTCTGAGATTTATAGTAATTCCAGCCAGACTATATTCTTTAGTGTAGAAAGCTTGTACACTTAAAAAGGCACTTTCAGTGTGGTTTTTTTTCTTTTTCTTTTTCCTTTTTTTTTTTAAAGTTGTGAGCTCCTATAAGCAATGACACAATTTCTATTTCCCCAAAGATTCTGAATTGGTTTGTTTTTCTTTGTGTTTGTCCTATGTCCATGTAGGGTTAAATTTTGCTTCTGAGTGGTTTTGCCATGGCTGCTTTTTTAATTACTCTCCATTCATAGTTTAAACAAATATTATTCACTGACATTTCTGGAGAGGCATTGTAATGCAGTTGCTTCAATTCAGTCAAGTGATTCCTAAAATCAGTGAGAGGTTTCTAGTCTGATACAGTTCAAATTAAACTTTTCCAGAGTCCAATATCTGCTCTTAGACTGTAAATTATAGAGGCTAGCACCCTTTTAAAGAGTGGCAGTTCTGTTATTAACTTGAATAGGTCCAAGAATTCATCCCATGTCCCATACACTTCAGAGCACAGACATATCTGTAAGTAATAAATTACTCATTTCTAGCGAGCATTATAAACTTTCAGGTTCTTTGCTTCAAAGAAATGAGCTCCCTGAAACAAATTATTTCCCAGTCATAGCACTCTAGTCTTCATAATATCACCTGAACCTAAAAGGTCTGTGAAAACAATACTGACACATTTGTTTCCTGAGTTTAAAAATTATTAATAAGCAAATTAATGCGTGCTTTGGCCTCTGGTTGTGTTTATCAATTCTTATCATATTAGTGGGAATATTACTTTGCACAGAGATCAAAATAAATTGTAATACCCCTAGCACCTATGAGCCTCTAGTGTATGCCTTGTAGCTTTACTTTTTAAATCTTTCCCTGATTTCTGAGGCAATGTCATGTGTGCTTTTCAGCATTGAGCTCTGTGAAGAAGTCAATGACAACTAAATGAAACTTGAATTTTGGAGTGGTCTGTCTTAAGTTGATATGTTTAAGATAGAAAAAAAAAAAATAAAATCAGGTTTTCTATGAAAGCCTATTTTCCGGAAGAGCTTCTGCACACTGAGTACAGTCAGATTCATAATTTGAAGTAAACTTGATTCATTGTTGATCATTAGCTTTTAAACCTAATCTGGGTTGAGATCAGAGTATAGCAACTGAAATAAAAATCCTTGCACTGAATCTAAAAGCCTGTGAAGAAATTGCAGTGGATGCAAGGTGACAGTCTGGACTGAGCTGTCTTGGGCCACATCCTTATACTGGAGGAGTACAAATTTGCTTCCATCAGGATTGTTGATAATAGGATTGTAGCAGAGAGAACCTAACCACAATGAAGGATGAAAGAATATGAAAATATCCTTTTGCCTCTTCTGTTAGAAACTCATCCTGTAAGAACCAGGGTGAAATGACGAATTGAGGTTGGTTAGGATTAGCCTCTGTTATTCACTTGATGCCATGCTTCTTCCCTATTGTATGTAGCAAATGTTTCCTGACAGGCTAACTAGGAATAATAAAAGGATAAAGGACTCTGGTGACATGCTGAATGTTACAATTGTTATTCCTGTTCTCTAAATGTGGTTTACCTTTGGCAGTGTCAGAGGTGACTCTTCTCAGAGCCCAGGCGAATAGAAAGATGAGCTGCTCAGGATAAGTGTTCTTGCAGCTGCTGCACCCAGTGCTGCTGTCCTGAGATGTCTGCCCATCTGAAGTCCCATTAAAGTTTGTAAGACTGTGTAAGTGTAAAGTGTGAGGGCTTGTCCCTTTGCAGGAGTTACTGGGGAGCAGGGAGGAAGAGGAGCAGTAGTTTTCATGCTTTTTATTTTTCTTGTCATGAAAACCATTAGTCAGCTGTTTCCTCCTTACTTTACATAAGGCACATTTTTTTCATGAAATATTTTAAAAATTAGTCACTGTCAAAGTGTTGATGTTTGCAATTGTATATATGAACTTTCTTGGGATCTTGATCCATTTGTGAGTCTGGATCCAAAACATCTGAAGCTGGACTGCTGACTCAATACAGAGTGGTAAGGGTGTAGGCATGAGTGCTCCCTTCTGTTTTGCGAGGTAGATGTGCATGCTGGTTTACGTGAGAGCTCATTTCTTCTGCAGCCAATGTGTTACCTTAAATCGAATTGCTCTTCCTTCTCATAAGATGTACTGTGCAATTCTGAACTGGCAAGCAGAGGATAAGTCCTGCCCTGTATTAGAGACTATTGTGCTACTGATACTTCTCTTTACTGCCATCCCCTTTTATCCAGGAAAGTGAGAGTTGCAAGCACAAATACTAGATCAGAAGTCTCTGACGGTAAGGACAAAACAAGAGTTTTAGTAGCATATTCTTAATGAAGTAAGAAAAACGCTGTGGCTCCTCTAGGAAGTGCCCTGTTGGTATTCTACATTGCTTCAAAGAGAATGGTGAGTTCACAAGGCCTGAGCACTCAAGATGCCTGTGCAATAAGACAGTGCACATTTCAGAACAGCTGATAAATACTTTCACAGCATTTAAGTGAACTTTTATTTCTTTAAAAAAAAAAATTTTGAATTTAGTAAATTGTATCACTGGTGAGGGAATGCCTTGGTCTGTACAACTGGAGTAATAAATTCTGGATGAGAAATCTCATAATGACAAATCCTTAAGAAATGGAAAAAGGACCCAAATGAATCCACTGTATGGTTATTAGTTATTTGAGGTTCCCCTGAAGAGGATATTTCTAGGAGAGAGTCATCTAAGTGTTGTGCTGGTTCAGCCATCATCATTTTATGCTGCCATCAGTTGCCTGATCACACAGGCCAACGCTGAACTCAGCAACATCCCTTCAGAAGTCTTCTTTCAGACAGTCCTGCCATAGGTTCCTGTGGGCCCAGCTCCTCTGCTGCCCACTGTGGTGCCAGCATCGCCTGCTGGACACAAGACAGAGATGGCTCCCTTAGTGGCCCCTCACATGGCAGGACACCACTGAGAGAGCTCAGCAAGAAGCAACCAGCCCCAACAGAAGCCACCCAACAGGAAGCTCCTTTAACTAATTGGCTCCTGGTTAATATAATCCTGGCCTCATCCACCACCCCAACCATGACTACCTGTGTGAGTGTGGAGCCACAGAAACACAGGTGGGCCAGGTTCTGCCTCTGGAACATGAAGCCAACAGAAACAAAACATTCTGCTAGATTGTGACTCATCCACAGGTCAACTCCAACTTGGGGCCAACAGCTCAAGCCCCAGCGCTTCACTAAGTAGAAACAGGTTGCTTGTTGGAAATATTTAAGCTAGGAAGGAAAGTTAGAGAGATACAGACCACTACAGGGGGACAGGGCAGACAACGTGCACATATGTATCACTGGTTGTAGTTATGGGTCGTACACAGTTAACATAATTTCTTGTTTTGCTTGCTTTTTGTCATATCAAATCTAAATATTATTTATTATTTAAAATTATATTCCAAATAAGAATATGTGCAAAAAATTTAGGTGACTAGTTTAAGGTTAAATAACCTTTGAATCATTTAGAAACCTAAACTGTGTTCTGGGTAGTTTGAGGACTTTATTTCTATCCAGCTTCTAATTTTGCATTGCAACTTTCCACTCAAATGACTGCACCAACAGAACTTGAGTTTGGATGCATTACTCTGATATTGGTCCATGTGTAATGTATGCTAATGAAATATAAGTGTACAGGTCAAAAGAGAAATATTTAATGGGAGTGTTTACCAATTGGTGATGGGAACAGAGAGCTCAGAATATACCAAGACAGAGTAGTTAGTGAATCTGTCATAGACACAAATCAGCCACACTCCCTCTGCATTTCTAATTGTCTCCCTAAAAAGGTTTTAGTCAACCCCTTAAAATTATGATCACACAAATGCATTTTTGTATTGCCTGTTTGCTTTTAGTTATGCAAATTTGTTCAAGAGAAACAATGTACTCAAAATGTTCTAAAATTTTTTAAACCTACAGATGTTTGTGGTGTGAGAGAATGTAAAGGAAAAAAAAGTTAATGCTCTCCAGCCAGATATGGGAATGTACTGATTTGGAGTTCAGAGCTGGTTCCAGGTATAAGTAAAAGAGGGCACTGCTCAGGGCAGTAACGGGGGCTGGGGAGAGCGACAGTATTATGACCTGTCTTTAGGGTATTCTTCAGGCATCCCATTTCAACAATAGCTTACTACAAAAGTGAATTAAGTTAGATCACAGAGGTGAAAGCAGTCTTTGGTCAATGCTTTTTAAATTGTTATTCAATTAATTTCTTAAAAATGGTAATTTAAAGGAACTTTCCAGAGTGACTAGGTAACTCCTGAAAAGATGAATTAACCTTCTAAATAAATAAGTTTAGCAATGGTGGCCAGAGCAATGATTAAACAGGTTTTGAAAATCCAGACCTTCCTTCTGTGGGTAAACATTGTCTTTCACTGCTTGGGTATTCAGCAAGCAGCCACCACCCTGGGGTGGTGATCCTGGTTTTGGCCTCAGACACAATACGAACAATGCTATACTTGAAAAAGAAAAGATTGTTGTATGGTCTGTCACAGTTCAGGACATTTATCTTGTTAGGCTTGGAGACTTTAAGATTAGGCATAAAGCTTTCAGTCAGGATCTTGTGTATTTGACCTTCACACTTGTCTTTCACAGCTGTCACTACAGTAGATTCACAAGAATTAAACTGAGCACAGTTCCTACTGTATCTGGAGATGCAGGTAGGGGCAGACTTCAGAAGACCTGTCTGCTTGCTTTCTCAAGTGGCACATTCATGTCCACCAACCCAAGAGCAGAGGGATGAGTTTTGCATCAGTCTGAGCTTGCCTGTGTAGACATACCTCTCTATTTTATTGTGATACTTAGCATAGAAGGCCAAATTTAGCAGCATGTCTAGAGACTTACATTACTTTCCCTGTGCTGAGCCTATGCTTTGGCTTGAAATGGGCCTCAGTACACCTGGCATATTCACAACCACTGTATTAACACACAAATAGTGAAGAAGGGTGTAAAAATCAAAACTCTGAATATGATACAGTGATTTTGTAGAGCTCTGCATTGCCTTAAATCCACTACAGAGCTCCTGATTGTGTCAGTGGGCACTATATGGCCCATCGTTTGTCAGACTATTTAAATTCAGTGGCTTAGCACTTAGTCTTTTGGAAAACATCCTATATAGTTTGATTTACAACACTGTAGAGCTGATTAAAAAGTCAGTCATTAAAAAGGTATTTTTTATTATAATTGCTAAATATTTTTTGGTGTGGTTAGTGGGTTTCACCTTTAAAATGATGTATGCATGCTGGCTCTTCTCCCAAGCTGTCAAGTCAGCTCCACTGGCTCTTAGATTTGTACTGAAGTGGCAGAGGCTTTGCAGTGCTTTGCTTTTTCACATGCTTTCTTTTCTCAAGTAAAGGAATATCAGCATATTCTTCTGGATATGGTAGAATTTGGAAACCTGGCTTTCACTCCCAGGTACCAGTTTCCGCTCTGAACTGGGAAAAGCTATTTAACTCCTCCCCTTGCCTTTCACAATAGCTGGAATCTGACTGATCAGCCATAAAATCTTCTGAGAGTCCTGTATAAAAAGCATTACACAACTTCCAGCCCAGCTGATGGTTGTAGGATTTATCACACACTGTGAAGCTGGTCTTCCAAATAACAAAGAAGAAATGTGTTATGGCATACACACTCCTTATTTCTGTGCCTGCCTTCTGCAGTGATGTCGGAACCTTTTTACCTTCCTCATATTTATTCCTCAAAATGATAGCTATTCTATGTTATGTTCTTCTGTTTATGGTTAGATTCATGGAAGGAAGATAACTCTTAGTCCAGATTTTCTTCTTGGTTTTACATAGGTTCACGACTTATCAAAGCTGTTAGGATCCAAAATCTTTGCCCAGAGGGTCTGCTTAGGTGTAAATGGTGTCCTGCTCAGCAAGATACTGCGACACTCACTTTTAGGCCAGTGCATCCTAAATACAAAAATCAGCACTTTCTGGTGTCCATTGTCATCATCATCAAGTGTCTTCTGTGGCAGGGCAGTAGGCTGCATCAGGGAACAGGCTGAATTTAAAAAAAAAAAACAACCTGGTTTGGGGGGGGGGCGCAGAAATCAGCTTCACCACTGCAGTGACTTGCTGCTTGTCCTACATGGATGGAGACAGGATAGGATTGGCAGGGAGGATCACAAGATGACTAAGCTCATTTGAAACAACAAATCCAGCCAGAACTATGACTGCCTGGAAAAACATGGAGAGCAATTGCCTGATCCGTTACAGATGTACTAGAGGGAGCCATACAGTGATCTGCTTTGCAAAGTGTGGATGAGGTCTGAGGGCAGTCACAAGAAGAAGGTAACCAGTCTGTTTAATAAGAAGGAATCTGGGTTTCTGAGTGGATTTCATGTCAGGACACACACCTGAAGAAGCAAATTCATAGCTGAGCTGGCATTTTTAACTCAGCTCTCGAAGTCTGCAGTCAGCCCTACAATATCATCTTCAGAGGAAGATACTGCTTTTCTAGCAGAACAAAAGAACCATTAATGACACCAATTAACCAGTGTAATTCTCATTTACACCTCTTTATTACCTTCCACACACAGTATGTGATACATTATACATCCCATTAATTGTTAACATACATGCAAGTCAAGATCTTTTATTATACTGGGTCATCTATCATTGATACAAAGATATAGATATTTTATAGCTGAGCCAACTAACACTACTGTAGAGCAGAATCTATAACCATTTTCACATCAAATCTGATTGTGTTATTAAGGCCTTTAGAAGCGCTTAGTATGTAATTTGGCCTCCTCCCAGAAGGTATTTTAGAGAGGGGAACAAAAAAAGTGGGATTTGGGGTAAGCTGTATTCATTTTCTGGTTTGATTTTTGGTTTTGTTTTTGTTCTTTGGAAAACTGGTTTGGTTTTTTTTACCATTTTAAAGATAGAGATGGAACATTCTTCTGTGGCACTGTAAATTTCACTTATTTAACAAGCAACTATTACATTTTCTTTTAATGAACTGAAAACATACAGGAATTAGTGAAGGGGTAGCATTTAAGGGGAATCTAGGTGGGAATTCTTTTTTAAAATGCCAGTGGGTTTGCATTTTCAAAGGACAGAAAAGTCAAAACTGTAATGCAATAGGTATAACTTGCTTTGCTTATTCCCAGCAGAATTCCACTTATCAATGGACTACAGACTGCCCACAACTATTGGCGTTATTTAAAATGTTGAAGCTTGGTTTAGATGCCCAGGCCTTATGGCTATACTTGCATACTCTGATCTTAAATTCCAAATGGTTTTTTCCCCTCTTGCTCTGCAAGAGACTTCCACAGTCAATACAATTTTTTGTATGTTCTAGAGGAAACAAATTACATACACAGGCTAGGTTTCTATTTTCTAGCTCTGACCTCACATTTGATTCCTGGTTTCTCTTAGTCTGCATAGCTCAACCTGTGAGCCTTGCATACAGCACTCCTTGTTTTGGGTCTTGAAGCCTTGTGGCCACTGCAGCAACCTACTTGCTGGATGGGTAGTGGGGCTTGTCAGTGCTGAAAGGGGCTCTGCATGCTGCTGCTTGCTACCACCACTGCTGGCTGTTGTGTCACCACCAAGGCTGGAGCCTAGCTGCCTGAATGCTCATCCTCCACACCGATTCAGAAGCACAGACCAATGGTACTGTATCCCAGACAGGACCGATGTGCTGCTGCCAGTCTCCCAGGGAGCTGCAGCAAAGCAGCACTTGTGCAGAATGATTTTGGGAAGCAGCTACTAACAGTAACGCCCCTCAGCTGAGCCTGGAGACTAGCTGGGTGATTGCTTTTCTTCTGCTTTGCTCCTGAAAATTATCAGTTAACAGCACCCTTCCTGGAGAGAAGTGGGACCTGCTTCTTAGAAACCAAACAGAAGCAATTTTTTAGATTTGAGCTTGTATCTGCAATGAAAAGCAGCGTTGCCAGTTACCTACTCACAGCCAAAAAAAAAATCACAAGTGCTGTTGTGCCTGCAGTAAAAAGTGATGTGAGTTTAGCAAAATGTGACAGAGTTTAGCAAAGAAATGGTGCAGGCAGTAATTAACCTGGCAGTTAACAGGGAGCCAGAGCATGCCTGTGTGAATGCTTTGCTCGTGGTTAAAGCAAATTGAGCATCTCTTCTTAATCCCCAGGGAGGATGGATTGGCATTTGGGCAAATAGGTGTTTGTCCTGCCTGAAAACTTCATTTTGAGTAGCTGTCAATGGTTGCTGCCTCTGCCAGCTGGTCTGGATGTGATAGCAATGGGTTGGTGGGCTTGCTAGGCCTAACCCGCAGGTTGAACCTGGAAAAGATGGCCACAATTTTGCAAGACACAGTGATTAAACAGAGAAGGAAGAGAAAACCATCACAGTGTTTCAGGAGGACTGGCCTGCCCAGCTATGCCTGGCAGCACCCATCGGGGAGTGCATTTCTTTAAATACTTGGCATTTATATTTAGCCTGTCCTAAAGAGAATCTCTCCAAGTGATTTTGAAACTTAACTTCAGTGGTATCTGCGTGATGGTTCCTCTGTGCCTTACATGCGAGTAAGCAGATGAACAAAGACACTGACCAAGTCCCTCCATGGCCATAGACTGATGCAGTGACAGACCAGAAAGCAGACCTCCATGTCCTCTCTGTGCAGCTCCAGCCAGTGGGCAAAGCTCATCTGCACCCACTCAGCTATCAAACAGAGCTGTAAAAGCTCTCTGCCTGGTACATGTGTTACTTGTTCACTCGTATACAAGTTTACGGCATAATAATATATAAAGAAAAGCATCTGTGCATCTGCTATGCTGACTTGTACTTCTAGTACTGTATTTCTGCTTTAGGCATAATTCACAGAATCTGGTGCTTGAGAAGTGTGGGACCTGAGAAATACTGCAGTCCATGTCTGCTGTTGGAAATCTTTTGGTAATTCCTTGCATGGTGCTTTGTCCCTGGGTCCCATCCTGTCAAGCAGAGCACTGGCAGCCTCATGCCCACCCCATGCAGGCAGCACCCACATCTTTGGTGGGATCTGGTGCAACCTGAGTGTGATGGGCCCCAGAAAACTGCTTCACACTATTCTAAATCCAGCTTCCATTATCTATGTTCCTTAATTAGAGCAAATGAATACTAATTATTCATGGCTAGTATTTTATCAAAATGAATGGCAGCGGCAGTTGGAGACTTTGCCCGTTAGACTTATATCTGTTATATACAAAATGTTGATATATTCACTTCATGTGTGCTATTCTGGTGTGCATTTAGAATGGAAGTGATTTGAGGCTAATGTGGTGTCAGTAAACAATTAAATTCCATTGACTGAGCAGTTGATGACCCTAAATAGGGAGCACAATGTTAGAGGGAGAAGGAGCTTTGCATTAGCAGATCCCTTACAATAAATGTGTTAAACTAAGTTCATGGAAGCTTACTATTTGAATTATTCCCCAAAACATTACTAGTTTTCATTGTTTCAATTTTCTATGACTGGATTTTCTTGTTAGTCAACACTTAATGTAATTAATTGACACCCTCATCTGACAAACTGGTGTGGTCCCTGATTTAGCTGGAAATAGGAATTAGAAATGCTGGTATCATACGCAGAGAATAAGGCAAATATACCCATTTGTCTCTGCCTGGCATGTCAGTATGTACCAATCCACTTCACCTTTGATTATTAATGTTTCCATAATTAACCTATCATAACAATAGGTTCTCATGTGAACATTGTACATAAAAGACATTTTCTGTAATGATATAGGCTGTAAGAGATTTTCCTCAAAAACTTATGATGTGTTTTCTAATCATACCTTGTGCTACATCTGGGCTTTTAAGGTAACTCTTCAGACCAGTATTAGTAAATTCTTCATAATTTCATAATCTCCAGTTAAAGAAAGAAGAAACCAAGCTGTAGATAAGTTTCTCCAGTGATCTTTCTTCTATACAAAGATACATAAAAGCCTTGGAGTGGCTTGTGTGAGTTAATACTGAAGAGCAGAGCTCTTGTGTTGAAATTACAGTTTAATATTCTGTAACCACAAGGCAGCCTGCCCTGCTGAAGAAAACCTAAAAATTCCTTTAAGATTCTTTTAAGCAAGTGTTTAGCGTTTTAAGAAAATCTAATTTCCTTTGCTGTAGTGTTGGTTGTATAGTGTCAATTCTAGAAGGGATATTAAGGTTCTAAGACAGAATATTCCTAGGGAGACCTTTATAAATGCCTACATCTGTAAGATGATTAACTGTCTGATTTTTAGCAGGCTATTGATTTAAAAAAAACAACTAAAACCCCAAACAAAAAAACACCCTGGTTGCACATAACTTTAGATCTTATTCAAGTTTGCTCAAGGCTTGTTCAGACTCCCATAGAGTGATTTTTGTATATTGCAGGCTGTGGAGTTTAACAGTTCCAATATGAGATTCGTATAGGGGTATGAGGAAAATTATGGAATAGTAAAATGGAGAAGCAATATAATTGTATGATAGATGAGTGTGTTCTAGAAGTGTGCATACCCCTTTAAAAATAGCGTGCACAAAGAAAATCCTGGATTTCATTGAAAACAATAATTATGGCAGTTATGCTGAAAGCAGGAATACAATACTAAAAGAATAAGTATTGCATATGAAGAACGTGTATTTGATGGTGTTAAGAGTTAATGTGCATACCAGAATAAGAAAGGTTTTAAGGGTTTATTTTAGTTTGCTTTTATTTCTCTTTTCCTTCTTTATCACAAGGACTAAATTTCTCTGGGCTAGACACAGTTTCTTTAGCAAGGAAGTGGTAAAGATCTTCTTAATTTGTGCTGCTATTTTTTGGGCTGGTAGAGTTCATAGCAACACTAATTATAATTCCTAATGTTAATCCTGAAGTTTTCATTATTCCCAGTTATACCTTTTAAGCTGCTCAATATTTTTCCGTTTCTTTTCTTTAGATTTTTTAATAGGAAATAATTGTAAGAGATATCTTACCCTTCCTCTCTTATCTGTCCCTCGGCTGCACTTGCCATGTGCTCAGAAATCTTTCTATGTACGTTCATTTTGTCCTTCTCACCTGTGAAATGTTGATCGCTGTTGTGCAAATTCTGTCTGCTATGTCAGCAGCGGCTGATCCTGAGGTCCTTAAAGCTAGGCTGCCCTGTATTGCACAGCTGAGCTGGCAGCGTCTAGTCTTTATGTAACCCATCTTGGTGTCTCCTGTCCTCTTTGCCGAATTACATTGTAAGCTTTCATTTAACTTGATTAATTTTTAGCTCCCTTCTATTGTTAACTATGTCCTATCTTTTAGTTATTTTATATCTTATTTTACTCTTTTTTTTCCCCCTAATTTAAAATTCAGAGTATTTATTGTAATGAATTAAGAAAATGATACCAAACCATAATTTGCAGATAAAGGTAGCATAAATAAAAAAGCTTGAACTTCCAGATTAAATTATTCATTCCAGTTACATGCTCAGCTCTAGTCTCTAGAAAGCACAGACACACCAATAGCTCTGAAATGCTGTTCCCAGAAGGACTGGCTGCAGAAGTAACACAGTTCCCAAAAGAACTAGGCACAGAAGTAGCTTCCTTTTATTCCCACCTACTTGCTTTTAATCATTTCTGTACTTTAGGGATGGGGGTTATAAAGTTTAAGTAGTAAATCTTGGCATTTTCAGCTCAGTAAGGACTGACAGTCTCCATGTCCTCTGTCCCAGCCAAACAGCACTTGCTGCAGTTCTGGGAGGAACCTGGATTGATGAGTTGTTCCTCTTAACATTGTCTCCATCTCCTGTGTAGTGGAGAGTTCAAACTGCCTTTGTGAAATCTTTGAAAGAGACTGAGTTTATGGTGGTTGCTAACAGTTCACTAATAATGCATTTTAATAACAGAATGGGAGGTGGGGAAAGGTGCTGCAGTCTCTGAAGCTCCCCTGAGCCAGGGAGGCTCTGTGCCCAGGCAGGCTGCTGGGTTCGCTAAAACAAGGTGGGCTGGACAGCTCAGAAACTCCAGAAACCTGCATGTTCAGGCTTTTCAAATAAGATCCATCATACTGGCTGCTTTTTTCTTTTTTTTTTTTTTCTGAGCAGTCTTCTACAGATTTTTGATTGACCATTAAGAGTTGCACCCCTTTAAAGTGAGCAATAAAGCTTGAATTACTGTTACATTAATATATATTGAGTCTATTAGCAGCCTTTTTTTTATTTCCACATATCTGTAAGATCAGCCCAAGCCACGTTCAGTAGCATCTTTTTGAAAGTTCCTATGCCCGTTGATGGTCATATGGGAGTCAGGATTAGCTCCTTTTAAAACATATAATAGCTTTGCAGAGGTGAATGGGTTGTGAATGTGTCATCTGAGATTTTGATAAAAACCTAATAGGAAATTGGTCTGTGAGCCAACTTGAACGAACTGGAAACATAACACGAACAAAGATCAGCAAAGCTCCTCAGGTTGCCCAGAAGTATTAAGTGTTTCATTTGTGAAATCCCCAAAGTCTGCCAATACTTGAAAGCTTGGCATGGTGCAGAAGGTGCACTTGCTAAGACAGGGTTAGCACAGATGGGAGCCAAAGAACTGAGAAGGTTTTTTTGTCCCCATCTGATGAACCTTTAGGCTCCTTTTTTGCAGGTGGATTCCAAAATAAGATAGCAGGTGGCATATTTAAGGATTTCAAGGCAAACCTGCAGTTTTACTGAAGAAAGGTGATAAAATTCCAGAAAGAATCTGCATTTGCAGCAAGATCTTTAAGCCACATTTTGCATCCTGTTCATCCTATAGAAGATTATTTAACCAGCGATTCAATATCTCTAGTGCCTGGGCACGTTGTGATTCACAGTACGTAGTCAGTGTGAAGAAACTTCTGTTGTGTGCGCTTCTTGAAATATATCCAACCCACTGGAAACTATGCATTAGATAGGAAAAGAAGCAACTGTGAGTAGCACAGAAGCCAGTTCTCAATGAGTTAAATGGGAAACATCGGGAAGAAATGTAGGTTGAAAGTGAACATGCTGAGTTTAAAAAAAAGAAAAAGTGATGATTATTTATCAAATAAAGAAAACACATGGATTCAACATGAGCACTGCTACTGTATTAGAAAGAAAGACATTTTTCTTTTTTTTCTAATCAAGTCATTGCCGTTTTTGATAGCTGGAACCCCTAGCTTTTCAAACTACTTTGTGTAGGTGAGTTTTTTATATGTGAGAGAACCCCTGAAGTCTAATAGAAACCTTTTAAGTAAATCTTACAAAGCTCTAATCTCTCAAAAGCTCCCATGTTCTTCTCCTCTGTTCTTATTTAATTTTTAATAAGAACAATTCCATGCAGCTCTAAAGCATGGCTCAATTAAGAAATATTCCTACCAGGCATCTTTGAAATCTTGGGAGGTTTTTCCTTTTTTCTTTTTTGGGGGTTTTTTTGGTTGTTTTTGTTTCTAGTTTACCCCTACAAATCTCAATTTTGGTTGGCTGGAGTTTAGAGAAGGAGTTTCTCTTTAATTGCAATCTCCACTCCACACTGTTATTTACAAGTAGACCAAATTACTTTCAAAGTCTTGTGTTTTATGCTCGAAGGAGACCATCGAGCATATTAGTGCTGCATTCTGAAGTTAGAAAAAGGATCTTTGATCTAATTCCCTAGACACTATCTGTCCAAAAAGTATCTCTAGGTCATGTGAAATAATTAAAAAAAAAAGTCTGATTCAAAATTTCAAGCCCAGGTATTTTACAGTAATCAAACCTTAACTGCTTTATGATTCACTTTTATTTTTATAGTGTATGGCACTCTTCTTGCTGCTCTGGTTAAGCTTGTATCAGCATTTCCATTATAAAATGCTGCTTTCAGGGGTTTATCACTTAGCTGCAAAAATTTACTCTGAGTTTAAGATGGCATTATGACCTGACTGGAAAATCATGTTTGTATAAAATATATGTCTGCCAATATGTGTAAAATTTTTGGAATCTTATTTTGGACTTTTAGAACAGATTGCAATGGTAGTGTCTCATCAGAATATGCATTGTTAATGATGAGAGAAATAAACTGTGCCTGAAGCTATCTCACACAATGGTTGTGGCAGGTTTCATTTTCTGGTCCAGTGTTTACTGGAGTCATCCTGACTTCTTGCAACTGGAATGGAAAGAGATCTAAGACACTTGTTTATTTGTGGGCTTCCTTACTTTTCCCTGGCATCCACACAGAATGGACAATGTGATGTTATAATAGATCTCATTTTGGATGGTTATCAATTCATTGTACTTATATAATTTATAATGGTTTCATTGTAATTGGATTGGAAGAATTCAGTATAAATAATTGTGTTCTGCCAATTAAAAAGGCTGATGAACTTTTGATGTGAAGCAGAGTCTGTCTTTTGGATAGAGTTGAGATGGGTTGTTACTTCTGGTGCAGCTGTCGGTTTTGATGGTTCCGTGTCAGTGCTTACCTGATGTCTATAAAATGCCTTGATGTGTTATCCAGAGCATGAAGAGTATAAAAGAACATATGTATTTACCTGTTGCAAAGCAGTTCTGCCCTATAAAAAGGAAGCAATATAGTTTTTACAGTTTTGTAGAAATATTTTCCTAAAAGAAGTGGCTAACAGGCCTTTTTTAGGCTGGAGGGCCTTCTCTAACCTAAACTCCCCAAAATTAGAAGAGATGAATGACATGTAAATCTCTGGTTTGTGGTGTGGGGATGCCTTCTCTGCCCTTCCCTTGCTGTGGGAGAGGGCTGCGGCACTGCTCAACACTCTGAAATGTTTGGCTTTTGTCACTCAGTGCCACGCTATTTCACTCAGTCTCTCGGTTATGTTTCTTTATCATTTTCTCGCGCCTTTTTTTTCCTTTTTTGAACACTTGAAGGTAAATGGCAAAATGCCACAAACTATGGAGACTGATTTTCTGCGTTCCAATTTATTGTGCACTTGTATCTTAATGAGAAGCAGCTACACGAGTTACCTTCCCAGCCCCCTGAGTTCTTAAATACAGACTTTGCTAAGCTGTGCTTCTGGGATCAGATCTTTCCACTCGTGCAAAACTTCTGAAGGCACTGGCCAGCTGCTATCAGGTGTGGATCACTTCTTTTATTCATGACAAATAACATAAATTCAATGTCTGTCAGACTCATGTAGGCATCTTTAACGAAAAATTACAAAAGCGAACAAAGCACACAAATATGGGATGCCATATAGCACTCTGAGTGGGAGGAATTCATGACTCACTGATGCCACTAATCTGGGTACCCCATCATCACCTATCAGTATGCCTCAAAAACATCTCATAGGTTAAAAAGGAAGCCTGCCAAGGGCTCTGGGGAGCAAGATGGAGGAGGGTAAAATGCCAAAAAGGGTGGAACTTGGAGCACTATCAAGTCAGAGAGAGCAAAAAGCAGCAGACTATTAACTTCATAGATACCTGGAGCGGGTTGTTCCAGTAAGATTTTAACAGAGGAATGTTCTTTGCGGTTTCTGGGTGATTCTTGCTTTTGTGGTGTCCTGCTTTCCTACCCACCTTGTCTATGACCTGCAGTGAAAGCACTGCACCAGACTGTGGATCTCTCTGTGGATCCATCACTGTATCACTTTTACTTTGTGATGAATTGGCCCACAGGAAAGGTCAGATCCCTGGTGACACTGACAGATTTGAAACTGTTCTGCCATAACTATGTACTGACTTGGTTATTTTTATGGAGGTTTGGGGTTCTTTTGTCTTTTGTTTTTTACAGTGAAATTGATGTAACACAACAGAGGATTGACTATCAGGACACAGAAAATGCTCAGATAGGAGAGGTCTGTGACAGACCATCTTATTGCAAACTATTTAGTTGTTAAGGACCAATGCCAAAGCATTAGACTAGCCGAGAATAAGGAAAAATCATCAAACTGACAAAACTGTTTTTAACTAGGACAGGGAAAAGAACACAGGCAATCAGATCTACTCTGGCAAGTTTGAAAAAGGCAGAGTCTTTCATAAAGGGGAGAGAAACCAGAAGTCAACACTTACACTAGAAAGTTTGAAGAAAGTAGGCAGACTTCTTTTTCCTCACCAGGGGATATAGGTACTATAGGTGTATGTACAGCTTACTGGTTTAAAATCTTTTTTTTTCTCTTAAATGCTTAGTTTCTACTGTTTAATATTATTCTTCTAAGAACCATGCCTAAGAATCACAGTCCATTTGCCAAAATCTCCTGAAAAGAAGAAACTTGAGTTAGGTTTGCCAAGAATAGTTGATTCATCGTGTGTTGCAGCCCAAGACCAGCCCAGTCATGGAACAGTTGTGAAATCTCACCCTCGCTGAAGAAGCAGTAGCCTAAAGCCATGCTTTGCTTGTTTGGGGTGGGAATTTCTATTTTACAGGTACCGTATGCCCTTAGCCTGAGTTTGTCGAAATTGTGCAGGGTATCAAACAGTGAAAGGTCCCTCTTCATTATTAAGTTCAAGATGAATTTTTAGTAGTGATCCGGTAGTTATTTGATTTATTATTGATTTCAAAAGTTTGATAAAATTTAACTCCTACCACACCAGCAGTACTAAGTGTCATAAAGACCGAAAATAGCTCAGACATGTTAAAAAAAAAAAACACCCCAAAAAAACCCCAGAACAAAACAAGCCCCCAAATCTTCCAGTACTGTAGTACACCCTCTCTAGTTTGCTTACTCTAAAGAGATATTTATTGCAGAAGGAAAAGGAGCCAGAAGCCTTTCTGTCATTAGTGAATAATGCCATATGACTCCCTGGTGGTACAAATGCCAGATTATGCAATGCAGGATAGTTATTGTCTCTAAATATAGCATTGTTTGGTATAGAAGTGTCTTTGGAATAACAAATTTTCTCTTATGGACGTTAATATTATACTTTAATAAGGCCAAAATAACTGCAACAAATCTCAGATTTAGCTAAAGGGCACGCATTGTAAATTCAAGTTTGTTACTCTCACTTTCATAACTCACTGGAACAGTCCACTTGGTGACCTTGATTTACTTATCCTTGTCTTATTAGAAGTAGTACAAATACATGTAGTATTTTGCTCTGAAGTGGCAAAACCCCATACTTAGCACTGTGTAAAACCTTCCCATTGTTTAATACTTTCTGTCAGACTACCACATTCCTTCTGCATAATGGAAACAGCACCCACAGCTAGTGGGCTGCAAATTATGGAACAGTTCATCACTCAAGGCTCTCCAGCATATGATAGTATTGCAAATATTTATATTAGCAGCTTTTGTGCTTGACTGTAAAGATTAGAGATCTTACAGGGAGTACTGAAGGAATTACAGCTTTGAGGCATGGCGTGGGGGGGGCACAGAGGATGGATCTTTCCTGTAAAAATCCAAGCTTTCTTTTTTTTCAAGGAAAGAAAAAGCATCCTCTAAAAGTCTTTCCCGTTACGAAAGTCTCCATGCCTTGTTGTGAAAATAGTGACTGTTGCTCTGAAATTCACAATTTGGTTGAAGTATGATAGTGTTTGCTTGCTAGTTGAAGCAGTGAAAGGTGTCCTTGCTTCAAACTGAGGGGATTTTAGTGAAGAAGTGAAGGTATCTTTTGTTCTTCGTCTTCTGTGGTTTGTTGGTTTGTTGTTTTTTTTTTTTTAATACAGGCAGCACAATACTAACATCATCCACTATTGTCAGCACAAATATGAACTCTTATTTTCATCGGGAGGTAACCTACTTTTAAAAGAGCACCTTCAACACTGAATTTTATATTACCTAGAGAAAATGAAGGGGGAAGAGAAGCTCATCTGCAGTTTCAGTGATATGGAGAGTGGATATATTTGATACAGTGGGGAAAAGGGACTGTAGCCGTCTCTGGAGAAGGGGAGATGCTGTCCTGTGTTTCTATGACAAAAGGAACTGCATGTGTTTGATAGCCCTTTTATGGGCTATATGAAATGTATGGATTCCTGCTTCCTTGACGAATTTCCATGTTCTAAGACCCTACATCTTAAGCTAAGAGTGCTGCAGTGGGGCAGTTCAGTAACACTTTATAGGTGAACAGCTGGTAAGACAAGAGAATGTAGTGGTGCAGAAGTCAGGGGTGCTTGGCCACTGGTGTATCCTGCTCCTCAGCAGTGACAGCCACATCAAGGGTCAGAGGAAATTTTCAAAATTTCCTTTCTTGTTTTTCCAGGCCGTTAAACACAGCAGACACAGAATTAGTAAGGCAATGTGAACCCCTTTTTAGGAAGAAAACACACAAATGGTATCTTCATTACAGTAATAAAGGATGTTACCCAAATGAAAACATGTCCTCTTCAAGCAGCCTGTCTCTAAAATGATACTGGGAGGTCTGGCAGGTGTGCCCATATTCTGAGTCACATATGAGGTTTGCTGGTGTCTGTGTGAGACTCCAGCTGGGAGGACTGTGTTGGGAAAAAAATGGAGATTTGAAAACAACCTCCTTTTCCTTCAGATACTTAAACCTCTATCTTATGATATCCAAGCAGTAATTTGCAAATGTGAAATTTTATGCCTGCAGAATTAATGCTAGATGGAAAGTTGGTTCAAATGGCACATTATGACCATTATCTTGTAGCGTATGAAATGCTTGTGTCTGAAAAGGAAGAATACATGTATCAGGCAGAGACTCTGTGTAATTATTGTTTTGTACCATGTCTCTGGCTTTATTGTGAAGCAAACTGCATTCAGTCCTTTACTGAGATGCCCTGAGCTTGATGGGTGTGAGAGATGTGAGAAGTCTTTGCTGCCTGCAAATCTGAAGTTCCCTTTGAATTTTGAATTTTTTACTTTATGCTCCAGCTTACTTCTGATAGCCATTCATGAGTCATTCATTAGTGCATATAACAGTTATCAGATGCCACAGGAGCATGAAAAATTTCCACTCTAATAAACACTATCGTAACTGTCACCTCTTTATGATGTGCAGAAGGATATGTGCACAGGATTGCCAGCTTTTCGTCTGCACAAAGTCTGACACCCTTCTCTGGGGATCTCAGTTTTTCATAAAACTGTCCTCCCCATGAGTTAGCTCAGTAAAGTCGAGACAGGTACAATGTCCCACAAGAACCTGATGGTCTGCTGATTGCCGCATAGAGAAACTGTAGGATCAAGGTTAATGTGCTACTTTTGAGTCCTGCTCTTTAAACTTATCAAACAAAATGATCTGTTAATAGCGTAGGATTTTTTTTGTTAGCCTTTTTTTTCCTAATGTTGAAATAGAGAATATACCATCCTTGAGACTAGATGCACCCAAAGTTCATGAAAAATGCAAGTACTTATGGAATGGGATTTTAAAGCAAGGACTTTAAGAGCTGGTTCATCAGATGATAAGAGTTTCCTAAAATTAGGGACTGACCATTATAAGAGGCAGCAAAAGGAATTCCAGAGGAAACGTGAAAAGTGTGGATGTACCCACACATGGAAATGCAGCTATACCACAGGCACAAATTTGTGGATAAAGGAGAGAGATTTGGCCATAGTGGCAGGACAGGAAAAAAATCATCTTAAAATATCTTACATCATCCTAACCTCCTGTTAAACCTTCCCTGCCAGAGAAGTGCAAAATAACTATCATAAACATGAGTAGCCAAAACAAAGATCTTTTGATTCTAATGTGATTATGTGGTTCATAGATAAATCTACCTCATATTCTTCTCTCTGTAGAAATTGAAAGTCTCTGGAAAAGCTGTCTTCAGCTTTGTCAGCACAAAATCCTGCTCATAATTTATTGGACTCGTATTTATCTAGGGGAGCAAATAACAGGATCTGTAGTCACCTCACAGAAATTGTAAAACTGGATGTAAACTTTTTAATGTTTATGCACAATTTAATGTAGCAGCAGAATTTAGCAGAAAACATATGTAAACATCCAGGAGCATGTGTGTACCCATGTTAAGGATGAGTTAAACAGAACCCTGGAATGTCATTTCAATTTCTTTTAATTCATGTGAGACTTACATAAAACTTGACAACTGATGTATTCTGCTTTATATATTGTTTTGTTGCAACTGAAAGACATAAAATTAGCAGGTGAAAATATTAATGTTCACTACCAATGTCTCAAAAGTTTGAGATATTGTCTTTCAGAATAAAACTGTAGCCATTCCCTGTGGATGATGTCCATACTCATGTCCATTTCTTCAGCTTAGGATTTTGGGAGATCTTCAGAAGACATCCAGTAAGCAGCATAACAAGGCTGAAAATATTAGTTAGTTTAAAAACCCACTTAGAAAAAACCTTATCAATGGCTTGCTGTAGAAACTGAAAGATATATTAAGTGGGTTTCTGTAGGTCTAGTGATATTCATGAAAGATCTGTGTGGTGTACCAGGGAGAATGCTTATTACTGTTCCAAATGACACAAACTGAGCAGGGTTGTGATTATGCTGGAAGATGGGATTAGAATCCAAAGTGATTATGAGCAGGAGAAATAACCTGACAAAAACGATGCAGTTCAAGAAAGCAATATTCAAGGTCTTGTACCTCAGCAAGAATAATCAACTAAGCAAAAAGAAGATAGGGAAACAGCTGCTTAGTAGCAGGTTCTGCAAGTCAGTCGGCTGAGCCTAAGGTGAGTGTGAGTCACCAACGTTCTGTGGCAAGCAACTGTAATATATGTAGAAGACTATGAACATCAAGACCTGGGAAACAAACCCCTCTGTTCTCTTCAGTGCTGCTCAACTACATGTGTCTTGGAGTGCTGCAGTTTGTGCAATGTGGAAAGCAGTTTAAAAGGTCAACAAAACAAAACCAACTAAACAAAAAAAAACAACCAAATGCTAAGGGAGAAAGACTCTATAGAGTATGGGGAAAGATTAAAAAAATTAGGGTGGCTTTGCCAGAAATCCAACATCTGAATGGTCCTTTTTCGCAACGCCTGCTTGCTACTCCTCTATTTGTGACACCCTCCTTGCCTCACCTCTCTTCCTTTTTCCCCAGATAAAGTTGATACTTTGCTGCAGGGCAGGCTGAAGTCTGTTCTTGGTGAAGAAGTTCACAAAAAAGAAAGAGGAGAAATGGTGCTTCTGCAGCTACTCCCCAGAGTGCATTTTTTTAAATGTAAGACAAACCATTGCTTCTGGCTTGTGTGTATCATATAGTTTGTTTCCATTGGCTGCGCTGCTTTCTAAGTCCTCTTACCAGCTGAATTTTGGCTCTAGAACTGGATTTTAATGTAATAGCTGATAATTTTATGACCTACAATAACATTTGTAATTGCACACATTAAAAGGAAGGCAACCTCATCTCATGCTTCTAGGTTTTAGAAGGGCATTAGAGAGCAATAATCTTTCCGTTAAAGCCATTATGTTCTCATGTCGAGGTTCACGCCAGAGGTCTGGGCAGCGCCCTGTCTGCACGGCCAGTGGCTGAGCATCACGTAGAGCAGCACTGCCCTAAACACCCCTCACCCACAGCTCAGACCTCCTTAGCCAAACCTGGCGCGATGGATTTTCCTTCTACGAATTTGCCCAGTTGCTTTTGAACCCTTCCAGGGCATTTTGTGCTTTTATCTGCTAAACACAACAGATGTCTTTCTCTTCTTGCCAGAATGAGCTTGAAGGACTAATGATATGGTGTAATAAGTTGTAAGGGTCTGGATTAGTATGTATAGAAGAGCACGCGTCCTATTAGATAACAGTATTTCATGACCTGTACACTGAAAAAGCAGGGACAACTGCAAGTTATTTTAAGTTCTAATTTAGTGTTCCAAATGAATATGAAACTATTTTGGAATATCAATACATTTTTTAATTTAAACAAATCTAATTATAGTAAATTAAAGATTTATTTAGCTAACTTGGTAATGTTAAATGCTTAAATATTTTAGATGTCCAAGATAAACATAATAAAATGACTCTGTTTAATCTACAAATTAATCCAAAAAAATAAATTGCATTTTAATTACATTGATAATGATCAAGTATGATTGGCATATTCTTTCCTTGAGACAGCCAAAAGGCAGAGAGAAGCAAACACTGTGGGCCAGATTCGGTTTATTCCTTACACCACTGGAGGTTTTGAATAATACTGTTAAGTTTTGTACAGGCATTTCTAATTTATACTAATGTAGCTGAGCAGAAAATGGCCTTGTACCTGAAACTGCTCCAGCACATTCCTACGCTGAAGATGATTCCAATAAGAAAAATCTGTCTTGAAAATGACTCATTGTAAGAAGACTGTGCTGAAGATGTTGAAAATCAGGATGATGCATGTGAAAATGAAATTAATCAATATGATGATGAGGATCAGCAGTCTATCACAGCAGAGCTGTTTGATAATAATGAAACTGAGGAAACAGGCACTGCTAAGGAAACACATGGAACTGCAAGAAATGTCAGTGGTAATAATGAATTAGTAGCTATTTCCAGAAACAGACTGAGTTTGCAGACAAAGAAAGGTGTGCTAGGAAGTTGTGATTCTTGTAAGAGTCCCAGATTTTGGTAAAACTTGGTAATGTGAATGCACACAAAAATCAGCACAGTTATTTCATCTCTGTCTGTAGTTACTCTCTGTGCATTCAAGTAATTGCCAGGCTGGGTAATTTCTTATGCAAATGAATCTTTGAGAATGTTCAGCAGACAAATCGACCCTGGGTACAGTAGTGGGATATTGCATGTACAAATTAGCTTCTTCTGTCACGCCTCTCTTTTTGGCCTAGAACATACAAGAAAAAACATTTTCCTAAAGCTAGGTGGTGAATTTGGTGTCATTAAAGTGTGAGAGAGTGTTCATCTTGTGATTGGGTTAAAGCAACCATGGATGATATCAAGCATCAGGCCTGTCCGATGGGTTTATACCTTTACAAGGACATGCAGTGGTTGCTATTTACTACCTGTTACTGTCACTTCTAAATCCACAGCTGCTTTCATAGACTCCTCTTTCCTCTGTGTTTCTCACAGCAGACATTTTTTGTGATATTTCTCAGAAGTTCTGTAGCATTAGTGCTGGTTGATAGTTCTGTCTGGATACTGGCTTGCAAAAAAAGCAGCAGTTTTTACCTTATCAACATTTGATACATGCATGTTTAAGTTAGTACTTTTGGTATAGTAATATTATAACCAAAATGAACAGAGCTGAGAGATAGTCATGCCACTGGTAGTTCTGTGCAATGGGATATTCTAGTTTTGCAGTTTACCCCTTGCATTTTGATATGTAAAACTTCCAGTTTGCTGATTATTGGGACACTGTAAAATTTAACCGCCTAATAATGGTTTTATAAACCAACGGTTTTTTGCCCAATTTGCAAACCCATTATGGATGATAATGTATTGGGCTTGGGAACCACAACTTGAAAATCACTTCAGGAAAATGGAGAAGAGGATAGAGACTGGTGCACCCAAGATAGACACCTTGTTTTAATATCTTTTTACCAGTTTAGAGAACTTGCATGTGCTCTGTTGTATTGGGGTGGTTGCATACTGACTGATACATGGCAAAGGCTCCTCGGAGGCCTGGGATAGGTGCTTTTTTAATGCTTTGTATAAATCTAAATAAATATATATCACAGTGAGCACAGATAAGTGATTGGTGGCAGAGCTCAGGCAGCACTGAATTAAATTTGATTCTAAGTGAAATTCATTTGTAAACCTGAAAGAAGGGGGGAAAACAGATCAGAAGAGATTTTGAAGATATAAATCCCAGAAGGGAGTAACCTAAGGCCGCCACTCAATATGCCAGTTCTCTTCCACAGCGCACACACACCATTTTCTGTCTCGACTTTTCTGTCTTTCTCAAATGAAGTAGACAAAATGAGTTTAATTCATGCAAAATGTGAGGTAACAGACAGAAAAGAGCAGCTCAGAGCTGATTTAAAGACAGATGCAGCAGAAAAAAAACATTTGGTGGATGGCAAAGAAGTGGGCAATACAAGGCTCTGTGGTCTGTTCTGTGTCCTAAGCTGTGACTCCATTACTGCAGCACCCAGTCCCCTCCATGTGCTTGGTGTGTGCTTTTGTATTCAGTTTCCCAGGATGGGAGAGCCCTGATGTTTCCATTTTAGACCTGTGGAACAGAGAAGAGCAAAGAAACTAAGGGCTGGGTTTTTTAGTTGTATGAGCATATGATGACACAAAACATCTGATGTTTTGTTAAAACAAAATTACCTATTGTACCAAAATTTTCAACATTTTGGAGTAGTGTGCAGATCCCCCTTTTGACAAGTAGTTGCCCTGTATCTGAGAGAATTAAATGCATTAGACTGGAATCCAAAATATCCCATTCAGTGGGAAACTAGCAAAAAACTGAGTAGAAGCTAGCTGATAGGAGAAGGTGTTAAGTCCTTCATTTCAAATCTTAAGAATGAAGGAGAGGTCTCCTTCTTCTTGAAATCACAGCGTACAGTAATTTCCTGAATGTGCCCATGTCATGCAAGGTGCAGTCCCTCACTCAGTAGTACAGGGGCACAGATAAGAGGTTTTGGTCAGGACAGAGGAGGGTAAAAAGCTCTTTCTGCCACAGTACCGGAAAAAATTAATCCACCCATTTTCAGTTAAAGTGACCTAAAATTAGCTTATGTAGCAGTGTTTGTAGTGTAGAGGGGATGTGAAGTTTGGTGTTACTAGGTGAGATATAGGGCATTGGCTCAGCTTTCTTACAGTTCAGGCAGCAGGCTGTCTACGGAAGAGACAGTCTGGTTTTGGTACCCCTAGGGCTAATCCTTAAATCTAGCTGGAGCTAAGACAGAAAAAAAACAACCAAACAAAAAAACTACACAAAGAAATGGACAAAAAAGGCTTAAGGATCTCTGAGATAAAACAGCCAGAATCTTATTGAATGTTTTTACTTACTCTTATGCATATGGAGTATCCAGGTGTCCACGTGCGCATTACAGTGTGAACCATAAACTGCTACTCTCCTGAGAAATGCAACGTCCTTAGGGAACAGTGACAGATGCATCAGAATGTAACCATAAGAATAATTATAATTCACCCATCAACACACAGATGTTTTATCAGATACTTACTGGACACCCATATGTAAGTGTACTGCTCCCTGTTCATACTTAGAGTCACTAGATATATTCCTCAGGTTGGTGTCTTGGTTTCTCCTGCCTCTTAGGGGGCTTTCAAAGATTTCCAAAAACACCAAAGTGACTTTGAAGCTCAAATTTCATTGCCTTTCATTGATGTTTTTGGGAAACTTTTTAGCTGTTACTGAACATGATTTATGCTCGCTTTAAGGTGCATTTGCACTGCCAAAGACGAATAAGAGAGTCATAGCGCAAATGAGACTCATCCCCCTAAATTCTGTCAGCTTCTACTTAGACTCAATGATGCCTGTAAAACTGCTGACCATCTCAAGTCTCTGTTCAAAATTTTACGTTAGGCAGCCATATATGATGATTATTCTTGCATGTAAGAGCTTCTGTAAGTTTCTATAGATAGGTCTTGTAATAACTGGCTTGGGCTTGTCTCATCTTTGAGTCTCTGCCTTTGAGAGAGTTCTTAAAACAAAAAATCAAAAGATACTCATGCCTGTGTAATTTTAATAGAGTAAATATCACTGTATTTTGATTTCTTAAATTCCTTTTAACTGGACTGCAGAGAAACAAAACTGATTGTTTATCAAATCAGGTCTTGGAAAATGCTTTTCCCCTGGAGGCCAAAAAAAAAAAAAATTCCACTATTGTAAGTTATTTTGGCTTCATGCTTCTTTAAATCTTCTCCAACTTTTTCTTTCTTTGTTCTTTATCCAATACCACAAAAATGTAATAACAGCAAAAGTAGACAATACAGATTAGACAACCTGGATAATATTTAAGCATGTGTTTGAGTATTTTCTTAGTGGGCTTAAGAGCTATGCTGAAGTGTATAGGGCATTTTCAGCTTGTTGATGAAAGCTGTTCTCTGAAGTTATAAGGACAATAGAGACCTTACAGCAAAATGGAGTTTTTCACCATGCAACTTTTTGATCCTGTCTTGTAGTTAATGAAGTGTCTTCTTAAATTGTTTAAAGTATATAACAAAAAGCCCTAATAGCTATTATGTTTGTAGAAAAAAGCCTGAAGTTTCTTTAAAGAAAAATTAGACATATCACTTTATGATTTAGTAAAGAAATATTACTTGATACCATTGCAATGAGGTTATTTTTATATTGTTTTCAGTGATGAAATACTAATTCAGTAAAACCCTAGTGTTCAACAAGTGTGTGGCCACGTGATCCTATTCATAGAATCATAGAATGTTTCAGGCTGGATGGGACCTCTAGAGGTCATCTAGTCCAACCTCCCTACACAAGCAGGGACATCTACCTAGGTCAGGTTGCTCAGAGCCTCATCGAGCCTGACCTTGAATGACTCCAGGGATGGGGCCTCCACCACCTCTCTGGGCAGCCCGTTCCAGTGCTCTATGACCCTCACGCTAAAGAACTTTTTTCTAATATCCAACCTAAATCTATCTTTTCCTAGCTTAAAACCATTACTCCTTGTCCTATCACTACAAACCCTTGTGAACAGACCTTCCCCTGCCTTCCTGTAGGCCCCCTTCAGGTACTGGAAGGTCAGTATAAGGTCCCTCCGGAGCCTTCTCTTCTCCAGGCTGAACAGCCCCAACTCCCTCAGCCTGTCTTCGTAGGAGAGTTGCTCCATTCCCCTGATCATTCTGGTGGCTCTCCTCTGGACACGCTCCAATACGTCCACATCTTTCTTGTGCTGGGGGCTCCAGAACTGGATGCAATGCTCCAGGTGAGGTCTCACCAGGGCAGAGTAGAGGGGCAGAATTACCTCTCTTGATCTGCTGGCCACAGTTCTCTTGATGCAGCCCAGGATGTGATTGGCCTTCTGGGCTGCCTTTGCACACTGGTGGCTCATATCCAGTTTTTTATCCACCAGTCATGGGGGACAACGAACAAAATCTGTTTCAAAAAAACCTCAGTTTTGATGTGGCTTTTTCTAAACAATTCTTATTTTGTTTTGAAATTTTAATTTTTAAAATTTTTTTTTATTTTAAATTTTATTTTAAAATTGCAACTTCTACACACAAAAAATCTCCCTTCTTTTTTAAATGATTTTGTGTGTGTGTGTGTCTAAGTATTCTCTTCAGAACAAAGATTTTGGGTTTTTTGCTAAACAAGATGCAGCAGGTGAGGATGAGCCTTTCAGAATGTTCCAAATTGTCCAGAAAGTAAAAAAGTCTGTCACTCCCAGCTCTTTTTGATCTCTCTAGATCAACTTTCCAAACTTTATCTGTACAAAGATCTATATTTTTAACCACTGTGTAAAAGTCTATCTAGTTCTAATTACTACATTTTTGTGCAAAGTCATGTGATTACTACTGTCGGGATTTGGACATCAAAACTGTAAAAACAAAACTTGAGACTGGGATACATTAGTCTGGGATAAACTGGGATGAACTGCTACTTGTTTTATTTTAGGATTACATGGAAGGCTTGATTTGAACTGTATATCAGATTTAAAGATGGTTCTAAGAAAAGCTCTTTATTGGCAGAACAGTATAAGCTGCTGTCATTTTTAATTTTTATTGAGCCCTTTTAGCACTTAAGATGACCATAAGGGAAAAACAGACAAAAATATTGCCCGTTGCAATAAATAATTTGACTCAAGTTTCAAGCTCGTTATTAAATGAAACTTGAGGTAATCTTCTAAGCAGAGCTTCAGGGCACCTGTGACTTTTAAATGGAACTATTCTGTTTCTAGGGAAATACATACCTTTAAAAATTAAGCTTGAGGCTAAAAGCCTCAAACAATAAATCTCCCTCCAGCTCTCTTCTCTGGGGACATATATACTATGCAGCCTTCAAGCAGGGCACTTAGCCTGTCTTTGGGTGTCTTTCCTCTGGTGTTAAAGTTCTTTTATAAGGAACATCTGGGTATGTCTAGACCTTTATGAGTTTTCAGAATCCAAAATATCTCCTTTTGATATAAGCCTGACTCTCGGCTGTTTGGATGCTTTCTAAACAGTCACCGTAGCTATTAGGAACGAAAAATGTCAGGCTGTTTGTGATGTTAAGAAAATAACTCTTTAGCCCCAAATGTATATGCAGTTTGCTCACAAACCTGTATTTTCAGCAGAGACACGTGTCCAGTATAGTACATTAGGTGCCAGTTCGGTGAGCCTCCAAACTTGAAATTTCCATTTCTTTACTTGGGAGGTATTCAGACACTCAGCAGAAAGGAGTCACAGAAGATCCTCCCTGAAACAAGTGGGTTTGTCTTCTGAGAAATGCTTAAGTACTGGTAATGGTGCTAAACTACTGAACCATGTAGTAGCTGCTGATTAATTCAGCACTGTCCATTCTGAACACTTAATACAGGAATCTTGGGTAAAAATAATAGCTGTGTAATTAATGCATAAGTACAAGGGAATCGAAAATAAGGTCTCACAGGTATATGTATTAGAATACATGACATAAACTTATATTGTGAGGATTATCTCATTATCCTCTTTGTTACCTTGTGTTTCTTACTGTTATAGAGCAGACAAGTGGAGTCTCTCTTTTTGCTGCTGAATCATAAATGTTGCAACAGCTGGCTATGCCGTGGTGAGCTCTGCTGCCGCATCCCCCAGCAGACGAGTAACACGTTGGCTTCAGCTCACTCCCTGTCTCTGTGCTATTGACTCTCAGAGAGACAGACCTATCTAGCTGGTCTAAGTTTACTTTTCAAGTTATTATGATTTTGGTATTTTGGTCAATATACTGATCACGATCCTGCCTAAACTCTGTAGTAAAATGTAAACAACAGAAAGGTATATAGAAAGCCAAAACAACTCATTATTGCCAGTTACATGCTCATCAAACTCCTAAGGGGGCTGTGACCTGATTGTAACTTTCCCCTAGAGCCATACAATAATTTTAGCTGTGAAAGGAAATTTTATGGCATGTAAGATTAGCCCACACTAATGCAAGGTCAAAAATAATAGAATCAATAAGCAAACTCAATACTGTTAACATTTTGAGAAAATTACTACTAGAAAACAATGTCAACAACAGATTGAAATGGGTCTCCAAAGTTGTCCTATTGATTTCCTTTCAGATTCATGACAATCTAACTCTTTTTCCTTTGCAATATGGTGTACATTTATCTTTCTTTTTTTTGTTCTTTGTGTTTTGCGGCCCAGTTTTATTATTTTAGCTGCGAACATTTGCTAGTTTATTATTTAAAAACACGGCAAAATTAGTATCCTCGAGTTTATATTCTGAAATAGACAAAAGCCTCTGATACTGTTCAAAAGTGGTTAGAAAGCCTACGGCTATTTTCAAGTTTTAATTCTGTTAGTAATGCACCAGAACAAAATGTGGGGAGGAGGAGGGAGGAAATTGAAAGCAAGTTTGACATTTGTTTAGAACTGTCAAAATTAAGTATACTAAGAATGGGAGAGAAGTCAAAGGCTTCAGCATATTTTTAAGTATTGCATTTCATATCAGTAATAGTTTGCACTAGCAATGCTCTTACAAATTGATTATGTTATGTCTTTGAGTGCACAAATTGTAATTTAGCTTTGAAATAGAGACTGGCTTCTTTAGCAGGGACGTGGCTGTCAGGTGCCTTGCATCCGTTTCCTATAGGAACATGCTGGGCAAATTGCATAATTTTCCAAAGCCATAGCTGAGCCTTGTGGAACTTATATACTTATATATATGCTCAATAATACTTCCACGCTTGTGTGTTGATTGAAAAACAAGTATTTAATAACAAAACACTTTGAGATTCTGGGACTAATGTTCCACGTACAGTGAAAAGCAGGGTAACAGCAAGGAAGGGGGGGGCATAGACAGCCCTTGTCGCAAGGACAGGGCTGATCCACCTTCTCCGCAATCCCATGAAATCAGGAGGTCTGGGGCTGTGCCTCAAGAGGAGCAAACATCACTCCAACCAACATTTGAGATTATTAGGAAGGTATAAAAAGGCAAAACAATCTCACTATTAGTCTAGACTCATGTACAGCCTCTTCAAGGAATCCTTTCTACTCAGGAAAGCACTTTAGTTCTTGCTTTCCTTTACACACACAAGCGTAAGTGCTTTCCACAACTGAGGCTTATGTTTGTAAAGCAAAGTGATGTATTTTGTTACTCGATGATCTCATGGTCAGAGGAAGGTCTCTATGCAAACCACTTTTCCTGTGTTATTTTGAAGCCTGGCTTTTGCAGGCTCTGGGTACAAAAGAGAGACATCTGCAAGTTCCAGAGCTGCTGTTGTCATCCTTTGAAGTCCTAACATCAAAATTATGAGGATCTGGAATTTTAATTTAGATATATCTCCAAATAATTTTTTTTATAGTTAGTCTAGTTCATCTACTATTACTGCTTTTTAAAACAGCAGTTTTAACTGTAATTTTAAAATCTATATTTAAAGATTTTTGTCCTCTAAAAACACTGTATGAGGCTTTAGAGAGGTTTTGTCCATCTCTGGCATTTCCATACCATTTTATTTCATATAGATACACATGAACAGTATTTTGCCATCGTAAGCCAACATGTGCTGCTCGAGAAAAGTGAAACCTGAACTATAACATTTCCATGTTTTTCTTTCATATCTACTGGGATTTTTACTGAATTATCTTTTGATGAAAATTATATCTTAGAAAAAAAAAAAAACCAATTTTCATTGTTCCATGTTCAGACTAAGGATTTTATGTTGAACAAATATGGATTCTTATACTTAAAAATGAAAACAAAATCCCTTTTGATTTTTTTCTAATAGAGGTAGAGGCCTCTGCTGTGATCTGTGTTTAGATTTCTCACCCCTCTGCATATTACATTCAATGGATGTTGTTTACCTTTTACCACTGGTATTTTGTGGATTTGTTTGTCTGTTTTTTTTTTTCTTTTCCCATGTGATTCCTTCTTGCTGCCTTATGCTAATCGGAACTGTGATTCAGGCCAAACTGGTGATTTTTTTAATAAGGGCAAATGTGTGTAAGGGACAGATCTTATTACAGGGGGTTAACCATCTGCCCATGCAGAGGTATAGTGTACACCATGCTCCCAGCAAAATTAGTTTCTGAGTCAAAGAGTGAGGAGATATGTAAATAAAGCCTAAAAACCCTAAGATCCTCCGTCAACCTGAATTTCTCAGACCATTGGTAGAAAGGTCACACCATATTTAGCTCAGGTCAAAACAGCAAGGTCTGTGCCTTATACACTTTTCTGTGCTATCTATGGCCTCATGTTGCTCCAGGGGAGGTTTAGATTGGATATTAGGAAGAAGCTTTTTACTGAAAGAGTGGTCAGGCATTGGAGCAGGCTGCCCAGGGAGGTGGTGGTGTCACCATCGCTGAAGGTGTTAAAAAAATGAATAGATGTGCCACTTTGGTACGTGGCCTAGGTGTCAGGGAGATGTTGGGATGGAGGTTGGTCTTGATGATCCTAGAGGTCTTTTCCAACCTGAATGATTCTATGATTCTATCTATAGCCCTGTGATTAGAGAGACTTTTCAAGAAAGTGCAAAATCCAATTTTAGTATTTTTAGGTCCTCCTCCTTGTGTTCTGAAGACCACAGGAGTGAACAAACTACCAAGTCATAGGCAAAATTGGGGGCCATCTCATGGTCATACACCACTGCTGCAGCTGAGTTGTTATGCCTTGCACATGTGGCCTTAGGAACTTGATGTATTGGCCCAGATGAAGGCATTGTATTGCAAGATGGCTTGTTGCAAATTCTGGTCCTTTCTGTAAGAATAGCTTATGCTTGTGCCCAGGAGTTATTGGGTAAATCACGTGAATGACACTGGGATGAAGTTTTGAAAATCAAGCTCGCCTCTGTGAGAAGTGTGGCTTTGAACCCCCTGGACTGGCTACACTAGAAAAACAACTGCTCCTGCCTTTATGATGAACCCTCTGTTAGACACTTATGATAAATATGATAATATCTTTTACTAATTCTTCTTTTGGAAAGGACTTGGCTTTCTGAATTGACATTATGAAATCTACTTTGCCAGTTTGGATCAGTATATCTACTGATACTATATACTTGATATAATCACTGCACCAATATTTTCTTTAGTAAATTTGGGTGGCTTCCCTCTGGGATTGTACCAAATCACTCTACAAAGATTAACTGATCTTTGTTCACAAGTATGCTGAAGCTGTCTTCAGATGTTCCTTTCTTCCTCCGCTGACTATGGAGGAAGTCTGGTTTATAAGCTCTGTGGGGTTTAGTTTTGTAGATATTGTTGTAACTAAATTAGTTAGCTTAAATGAGCGAATACAAGGCTGTGCGGTGTTGCATGTAATGGTCTTTGTGCTTCTCCCAAGTTCAACAGATTTGCTTATTTCTCTGGTATCTCACAGTTCCTTTTCTCCCTCAAAAATAATCTTTTCTGGCTTTCATTTGTAATAACTCTACTAATTATTTTCAGGGGCAGATGTATTGTGCAGTCCTGATGTGGCCATTTCTGTAGCAAAGTCTGTGTTTGCTACAAAAGCAAGTGTTGCATTCCTTACAAATAAGGCTTAGCTTGTCATAAGGGCAGGCTATCAAAAGTTCATTTGAACAAGATGATTTTCTGCTAGCCTTATGCTACCGGCTGTTTGGACAAAGGATTGGCAACAGCTCTGTATACTGGTCTTAGCCAACAAATGATGGTGGAATTTGTGAATCTGATCAAACTTTGACAACAACCCAGAACTTATTTGAAATGCATTTCTTGTCATTGCTGGAGAAAAAGAAAAAAAAGAGAGAAGAAAGAAAAAACAGCACTGAAGGGAGTTGTCACACAAAAGTGTGTGGTATGAACTTGGGGACCTAAAAAATCAATCATGGCAATTATTTTACTAAATTATTTTAAACTGTAGTGTGTCCAGAAGTCTTTCTGTTAAATGTCTGCTGTCACAGCAACAAGCTGTGCTGTTTCCATCTCTGACCTTTTTCATGTTAAAATGCGTGTCAGTATGTAAAACAGAAGCACTCCACACAGAAGATGACTGTAGCAGTGCTTTGCTTTGCTGCACTGTAGGTCCTGGAGATACATATTTTTCAGGAAATGAGTATAATGGGACAATTCGCCATTTAGTTAGAGGGAAAAAAAGCCACAAACAACAAGCAAAGGTTGCTTTTTTCAACATTTGTTTTGTCATGTTCGTTTTTGCTATGATATATTTGAGGGAACCGAATGGAAGACTTAAGTGGCATATGCAGAGAATGGATGACTTGATGATGAAGTGTGAAATGACCATTAAAGCACTGACCGTTTATCCCTAATACTCTATTTGGAGTTGAGATCTAAATGAAATGAGTTTAGTGGTTGCAGCTGAGTACCTAGTGGACAGGAGTCCATATGTCATAGAAATCTAAATCAGCTGGTGCAGTTTAACATCAATAACAGCATTGATTCTGAAGAGGTGTGGGTCAGACTAATGGATAACAGCATTAAGGATGCAAAGAGCCTCAAGGAAGATTTGGGGAAGCAATTGGGGTGTTTTCAAGGTATGTCCGAAGATTTTGTTTTCAAAATCTGCTCTCATGTAAATATGAAGTGCTCTAGCAGGTACCCTTAGATCCTCTGGATTTGGGTTCTCTGCTTTCCGATTACAATGAAAAGACATTTGATTGTGGTTTCCTGAATTGCATATACAATTGCAGGAACCATGAACGTAAGGTCTTATTTCACTCTTGCAGTCTCCCATTGTACTGCAGAAACTCCAGGGCAAGATTGCTGACTAGGGTAGACTAAAAGTTGCAGGGCTACATCCTTAGCTCATGCAAGTCAGTGCAGGTATGTTGGTTGTAGTGAACTGATGCCAGTTTACATCAGATACCAATGTGTACAATTTTTTTCATGTTTCATTGCTTTGGTGTGACCCTTGCTGTACCCACAGTTGAATGCTTTTTTTTAAGGCAATATTCATGAAAGTTTGTAAGAAACTTTACAGCGCCTGAGTCAAGATGCTATCTGACTGGGAAAGAAACCTACAGTTCTTTACCAGTACAAGTGCTTAGTCATCCTACACTGTAAAAAGTAAAGAACAATCCTCCCTGAAAGGCTTGTGACTTCTTTTATGAAAGAACCTCATCTATTGTATCTGAAGGTACTGAGAATAAATTTAGAATATTATGGGTTGCAGCAGGAGGTGGGGAAGAGAAAATCTCACCTATCTAGGACCCAAGGGCAGTCCTGTGCCATGAGATCTCAGTCTGAGGAGACTTCTGTTTTGAAGATCATATTGTCAAGGCCTTGTGACTGGTGAAAGGAAGATTATTTTGAATTGGGCAAGGCTGCTCTGGCAGGTCTGTGGAATTATTGCTTCTGAAAAGGTTAAAATTAGTAGCAACTGCATTGAGTGTTAGAGGGGCCTTCATCACAGAAAACTTTGTAGCTAAAAATCTAACATCTACTCCAGGAGGGAATTTCTGGCCAGAGGTAGGCAGGATACTCAAATGAAGAACCACTGGCATTGTCACACAGAGACACAGACATGCTCAAACCATCATCACTCAACCTTAATGAGCAGGTCTGAGAGCTGATGAATGCCAACAACTTAGTGGTATGACGGCAACCACAGGCCCCTGTCTGAACTAAGACTCTATTCCTGGCAATAAAAGGGGAGGGTGTTTCGTGTGTGTGTGTGTGTGGAGGGACGGTGTGGTGGTTTAGTAAAGCTGCGGTGGTTCAGACCCTGCTGGCAGCTGAGCCATGTGGCCGCTGCCTCCGCCCCCCCACAACAGACAGAGAAAAGCTTTAAAATGCCTCTCTGAGATAAGGAAAGTTTAATACAGAAACACGTAAGAAGCAATCGCAGTAATAAGAGCAATAACAACAGTAAGAAAAGCAATGCACAAAAATAAACAATACTGTGGACAAAGAGTGGGAGCGGAGCAGACCGATTGCACATGCCGGAGCCGCCCCACCAAACTGGAACTGGCCCCGGGGCATGATGGTATAGAATAGCCTGGCTGCACCAAATTAACCCTGTCCTGTCTGAACCACAACAGAGGGGTGTCTAGTAGTGTGCAGTGGGTTCTAGGTATGTGGGAGGTTCTTGGGTGTTTGGGACCACAC
This sequence comes from Eurystomus gularis, assembly GCA_013400335.1. Classification (NCBI taxonomy): domain Eukaryota; kingdom Metazoa; phylum Chordata; class Aves; order Coraciiformes; family Coraciidae; genus Eurystomus; species Eurystomus gularis. The sequence goes on along the minus strand of VZZY01012432.1, from coordinate 680,132 downwards.
CGATGTGATCCCCTCCACCTTGTCCCCAAATAGTTTAGAGATAATATAAACCACACAAAAATGTTGTAGTAGGGAGCCATATCCTGAAGACAGGAATTACATAGAAATTGAAAAGTATGAAATCAAACTGAGGGGTTCTATTGCAGAGCTGTTTTCAGAATCCATGTCTGATGGCCTCACGCTGTAGGAACAACAGACGTGTATAGAAGAAATTACATTAAAGTACAGAAATCAGAAGAGAGCTCTATTTGGAGGTTTGTTCCTCCTCCCCCACCTTTTCAGTCAGGCTGATTATAACTGCAGGAGACTCCCAGACCAGATGGGAACTGTTAGCTCTTCATACACAGTATACAGTTCCTTATATCTGACCAGCCAAAATAAAGTTCTTCCAGTGGCTTGAAATCAGAGAGAGATTTTAATTCAAGGAAGTGAGGTTTGGTGTTTTCGTTTCTTCCTTTTGAGGTTTAGATTGATGATTAGTGAAGAACAGTATGTAGTAGTAAGTCACAGAGAAATTATATACATTCTGGGAAAGAATGGATGGAAAGATATATATCTATCTCACCTATCCCAGGAATTTAGACTGGAAATTTCTAGACAAATAATCAAATAATATGTAATTATGGAATTTGATACAGGTGATGGCATGCACAGTAGTAAATTTTGCCATCCACTTTCAGGGTACTAATCAAAGCGTGGAGAAATTTCAGTGTTCTGTGTCTGTACAATATGTGAGTTACAATATCAGGTAATTTGTTCAGCCCTCTCTTGCTGGAGGTTGAACTCAAGGGAAGTACAGAGGTGATATCTATTTGGGATGTAAACTCACTTTAGCACATATCATGTTCTCTGAGAACGCAGGGGAGGAAGGAGAGCAGTAGCTTTGTTGGAATTAGTGAGAAGAAGAAAAGGTTGGTTTGTATCTGTCCTTTAGTCATGCAGAAATAGTCATTTAGGCTGATTAATGTTTTTGAAGTAAAACAAAACAAAAAGGTCTGTAGAGACATGTTTTATGTACGCAACAAGCATTAGCTGGCAGTGTGGCCATGCCAGCACAAATGTGTCTGAGCAGGTATAAAGGAAATGGATTCATATTTGCAATATTTTTTTTCTTGTTTAGCTTTTTATTGGTCTTACAGTATCTTGTGTATGAAACTGCAGCCAGAAAACCTGATGTCTGACCAGGTTGTGATCATTTCTCCAGCTAGAAATACCAAACCTGTGGGGAAAAAAAAAAACCCAAGCGTGTTTGATCATTTGCTATGTAAGAACATGGAAGGAGGAGATGCTTTTAAGTCTTGGCTGAAGGAGATGGAAGTGTTGCTACCCAGAGTAGCTCGTAAGCCCTTTCCGTGGAATCCCACCATCAGAGGGAGCTCCATCAGCGATGCCTGACGTGCTGCAGAGCAGTCAGCCAGATCTGCCAAACTCTCCTCCCAAACCATTGAAGCCTGGGTGGATAGTTCTGCACTAAAATAGATGAAGAGTTCTTATATGATCCATCCTGTCAGTTCTGATAGGGGGGATGTACCTGCATCAGTGGGGGCTGTAACACTGGTGACTGGCAAACTGAATGCTTGTTCAGGTCCTAAATAGAGAGGTGTGTGTGTGAGAGATAGTGTAGGGGGGTGTGTAATATCATAATGAATACATTGCCATGTGTGCCGTAAAATTAAAACTTAGCGATACATAATGCAAGAGCATGCTTTCTCACTTTATTTCGGTATCTGGAAAGTTTCAGCACTGGCATCATATCAATATTTATTAATGCATTGTGAACTAGAACCTGTGATTATTACTCATGCTATCTCATACTTTACAAGCTTCAACTCTGAAGAATAAAACCACATCTGCTTTTGCTCTCCCCATATTTTATTCAATGTTTTAACAGCTTTGCCATAAATATCTCATCCATTACGATTCAGTTGTGACTGTATCAACTTCACATCTCCTGTTTTATTGCTGTCATTATAGTTAAACAACGCGCTGTTAATTCTGTTAACTAACAAGTTCATTGTTCTCAGTAGTCAGCAATCTCTGTTTGTTGAGTCCACAGCATTACTTGTTGTAAATCAATCCTGGGGACTGTGTGAAGCATTTTCTTTCATTTGGAAAATGAAGATATGTTCTTTATAAAGGCTGATTAATAAAAGGTTAATTGTGATCCCAGGTAATAAAGCTTGCAGAGTAATTCTGATGTACTGAAAACAAAAACTGTGATATCTATTCTTCAGCTTTTGTCACAGCCCCCAGATAACTGCAATTTTCTTATACACTGAGTGTTAAAAGTTGTAAACTTAATGCTGTTGGGGAGGAGGGAAACCACTGAAATTATGACTAGAAATAATCTCCAAGAAAAATGAGGAGGGGAATGACCAACATGTTCATGAGTGGAACTGGGCAAGAGCCTAGTGTTGCTGGGGAACAAGAAATGGTTGAAGTAAATGAATGTCATTAGATAAAAAGGAGAAGCAGAGACAGTGGATCTATGAGACCTGAATCTGTGCTTTAAGGAAGAATGGAATAAAGAGGGGTAGAAAAGTAGGTGGAGCTGCTGATGGGAGCAGTAAGAAAGCGAAGCCAGCCAGTAAGGGAAGAAAACTATGAAATTTAGAAAGGGGAACCACAAAGGAGATAGCATGGAGGAGGAGAGATAATTAAGAAGTCATATGCTGAGCAAAGGTATATGGACAAAAAATTGATATTTTAAAAATCTGAAGGCTTCACTGTAACCATTTCAGCCTTGCCAGCTTCTTGAGTGCAGTACACGTTTCTGCTGCTGCAGCTGGGGTGCAGGAGCACTCTCAGGTCCTCCTCTTCCTCATTCCTTCGCACTGTTTGTGCAAAGGTGATGGGCAGCTGCTCTGTGGGGTTTGCACCAACCTGTGCAAGGAGAGTGACGGGATGGCACACTGCTATGAGGGAGAAAGCGAAGGGGAAGGCATGCTAAACATGTCAGTGGTGGGTCTGAGCCGTGCCAGTGAAATACAGTTGTGCTGCTTGTAGTCCTGCTAGGCTTAAAGCTACTGAAATTTGTTGAACTGCTGTAGTTTGGCCTATCTGAGATTGAATTTCTGCAGAGAACAGTACCTGCCCTTCTAAGGGTATGTGAGTCAACTGATTTCACAACATGAGTAAGCCTGTCTTCTTTTGAGAAATATGTAGTCATTAGATAAAATTTTTTTTATGTACAATTCCTAAAGGAAAATATACCTCACTTGCAGTTTGAAAGCTGTCTCTTGAGAAATCTTGCATGCCTGGTGATCATTTGAATTCTTTGCAGTCCTTAGCTTGCTGCCTGTGTGTTAGAAATCATTTTAAAAGAATTGAATAAAATTCACAAATGTTATGTGCCAGGGTATGATGAACTCACAGAAAATGACTCAAATGTATTTTTTTCTTTTCTTTTTTATGATAATAAATAGGAATAGACAAATACAGCTTTAACTAAATATTTCTGAATTAGATTTTATTGGTCTGTTCTCAGCAGGCAGTGTGTAATGCCTTGTTTAAATAAGCTGGTTTATATTTGTTAATTTCTGTGTAATTATAAATGTTTAATAGAGAATAACCACAGAAGGATCAAGGACTGCCCTTGGAATTACATGCATGGATATAGATGTATACAATTTTACAATGAAAGCCTTATTTAGCAAATGAAAATCTTTTTTCTTAAACTGAGGTTTTTAAAATATTTTTTGTAGTATTAATTTGGAGGATTGTGTGCCTTGTCTTTTTTTTAGTTTGTGGATGCAGGCTGGAAAGGTTACTGTCCCCAGGTTACCTGCTTCCTGTAAGTAAACGCATAAGCTGGGGAATTCCAGTATCTGGTTTGAAATGGACATTTAGGAAGAGATGTCTTTTCCATTTTAAGCACCTACATCTCTTTAGTCACTACAGTGGGCCTAGGATGAGTAACTCAGATGCATCTTTTAGATGTCAGAAGAAAAGTGAGAAGGGTGCTTTGATGTGTTGAATTCTGGGCTTGCTTTGCCTGTGCCCACCATGCTATGTGAGGAGCACGTTGGGGACCACATAACAGCTGCTCTATGGCAGCGCGAATGGAGCCTCTAGAAACAGCATGCTCAAGGGCCCCTGGGTACCACTTTGGTGAATTGCTTCAGGATCTTCTGTGCCGAGTACAGCTGAGTGGCATGTTTGTGCAATGGGATGCTGGTGTCATTATTTTATACAATTTAAGGTACAAGTTATGTCAGTGTAAACCAGGCCTTGTTCTTTATGTTGTGTGCTTAGCTTTAAAACAAAATAATCAATTTTTAGGTCTGTTGACAAAGGAAATAAAGAACCTGAGAGTGCAGTGGAAAGTGAGCATGCAGAAGGCCACTTTTTACCTTCATAGCCTCTCAGCTGTTAAGTTTGTTTGTCTATGGCAATCTTGGGACTATGTCCCTTTGAGCTCTGTATGTTTCCACAGAATTAATAATTGGAGAGGGAGTCCACTAATTCCCATCTCCCCATTTGAAACTTAGTATGAGGTGATGTATCTCGGCTCAGCAGCAATCATTTTACCTGTTACTTTTCAAATTGAATTTAAACAGAGAACAAGAACTCTGTGAAACTGTTTGGCATTTGATTCACAAGAGCGTGTTGGGATCTGCATTGCTGATGCTGAATCTGCATCATCACTGAAGTTCCCAAAAAACCTCAGAAAAATCCCTTTCCCAAGGCAACACTGGGCACCATGCTGAGATTTTCACCAGGTTGGCTTGAAGTTTTATCTGTTCACTCAAAAAATTCCTTAAACCTCTTTGACTTGGTTTAGGGCTACCCTATATCTAAAGAGTTGATGTGGGAGCTCTAGCTTTGATTTCTCAGTCACAGATTAGCATGTAACCTGAGGGTGCATCATTCCGCTGCTGTACTCTGTGTTCCCATTTACAAGGCAGTAATAATAACGATAATAATAACAATGCTTCTCTACTTTATATGAGTATTGGGAGACCTTAATTTTTTTAATATTTGTAATCTGTGAAGTACTGTATTTCATAGATGCACGAAGCTAAAGAACAAAGGGGAGAAGGAAGAGATTCATACAGCTTTGAAGAGAAGGTTACCTTAAGGTTTGCTGTCAGCATTCTAATGCTCTGCAAGATTTTAGCTGGTTTCACAAGAGCTCTTGTTCCCTTTATTATAAAATTTTGTTCCAGGGAATTCTGGGTGGTCTGATATTCATCTTGAGGAATGCAGTTCTGAAAAGAAATGCACATGGGGTGAGAGGGGTTGCATATCACATAGCATTCAGACTGAGCTTTGTAACGTCAAAGTTGTCTGCTGTATAAATATTAAAGGCTGCAACCCTGAACCTGAGAAGTATTCACTTTTTATCTTTTATTAAGTGACTGAACTAATTGTGCTGTTTCACTTGATAACACAGGAATGGATTCTGCAAACATCGGCGGGTGTAAGGTAGCACTTGCTCTCCTTCAGTATCTCCCCAGACTGTGCTGGCACACATGTATTATTTGCCCAAAAGAGAGGATAATGTTCCCCACGTTTGCCGAAGGAGTACACTCAGTAGCAGCTGTGATAAGGTGGTAGATTTCCATTGATGTAGCTGAAAAGAATTGACCAAGAAATGTGTTATTTTGGAGCTGGCCACAGAACTGGAAAGATACTATAGCAATTATCATTTAAATCCACTGCCCTATCTTCTGATTGGCGACTACGTGCATAACATATTAAACTTGACAAGCCTTTGATGACTGGTGGGAAGCAAGTGTGTATTAATCCTAAAGTGAAGGTTTGAAGGGAAAGTATCACTCACAGAGAATCTGTAGCGAGGTCACAGCTCTGAACAGGTATTTGCCTGGAGGTGACCTCTAAATAGGCAATGCATTGTGTATTTGGGAAGGTTATTAATCTATGCCAAACACAGGATCACATGTGAGGGTTGTACTTTGTATTATTTAATTTCATTCCAATTATTCCAGAAAAAAACAATTAAGAAAATGAATAATTATAAAAGTAAGGTCAACTCAATTTTCTCTACTAATGTTTTTAGTTACCGGACTCATTATTGCTAATTTCTTTCATAATCTTTGCCATCTAACCTCATTTGTTTCATTGCTAAGTGGCAAGAAGGGAGCATCATAAAACTTCAGTGAAAACAAAGCAGAAAAATCACGTCAGTTTAGTGATTTCCTGAGAAAGTAATTATCTGTTGTTAACCTTTATAGAAAGAACTCTTCTGACAGTCTTCAATATAGCTGTTAAATTTCCATCTTTCCATTTCTGATTGAATTTTTCCAAATTAAAAACATATAGCTAGGTAGATATATTAATGGCACATATTTTTTTTTTCTTCTAATAATCATATTATTAAATTATAAATGGCTTTAAACAGTTTTTAGACCCTAAACTAAAATGGCTCTGTATTTACTATATGGTTTTAAAATGTAGTAAATTTCATAGCAACAAATTATAAACTTTTTTTTTGACTGAATACATAATTTGACCTCATAAAACTACCTTGTATTTTTCCTGTAATATTTGAGATCTGAACCAACATACGCCAAAGTTAGTGGGAGACATTTTATTGGCTTCAGAAGGTGACATATCAGATGGTTTCCTCTAATCCTGTATATTAGTTTGCAGAGGCAAATGCCCCCACTTTTTGGATGGCTTATTTGATTCAGTGATGTCCTGTGAGTGGGCCACTTGTATGCGAGAAGTTGGTAGGCTAAATTCTTTGTCTTGTGTTTCCATGCAGAAAACAAAAGTTGAAGGAGGTAACCTTTGAAATAAGATGGGGGTGGCAGAGAGTGAGTCAGGTTCTAGCTTTTTATTTGTACTGTATCTATTAAAATGAATACTGCTAACTTTCACTTAGCAGTAACATACATTGTTATGTAATAATCCTCTAAAAACAATTTAAAATAGCAAAAATAATGTTTATTCACTGTAGGTGGGCTTCAAAGTTTGTTTTTCTCTGTTTCCTTGAGTTTTGAGGTTGTTTTTTTAAATAAATTATTTTCTATAAGCAGTGTTTAAGTGTCTGTACTAGCTACAGATAAATAGTCATGTATTTAGAATGAAACTTGGGAATAAATCTTTTACTGGTATTGGTATGTATGGACAATAAATTTAACAATAACACATTTATGTGGGCCTTCATAATTCCTTAATTGTACAGAAACCTTTATAAAACAATCTTAAGGTGAAGAGGAAGATCTTGTAGATGTTTAAATGTTAGATCCACGTTGAGATGCCTAAATTAGAAAGGGTGAATGCAGGTCATGAACAGTCTTTCATTGCTGATAGATTTACTGAGATGGAGGCAACTAGAAGAATAGCCTCCTTATAAATTTATTTGACTATCAGGATTCCAAGCAAAAGGAATTGTCTTTATTTACCCCTCTTTAATTTTTCAGCTCTAAATGTAATTAAAAGATTTCATCTCCACCCTCCTGTCTGGTTCAGCTGAGGTGGTGCTGATGTTTAGGTAGCAGCAGGGTGTTTTATTGCCTCCCCTCCAGTTGCTCCATGCTGTGTGCAGAGGGGACGGATGCTGTGTCTGTAACTGTGACGTGATTAGAGGAAGTGAACAGAGAAAGTCACTCACAACCTGGCTGCTTGATATAATTTATGTGTTATTTTTCTGCACAGAGGAGGATGAGGCTAGGAAAAGGAATTCTTTACAGACTGAAGCAAATCATGCCTTAAAAAGCCATGGGAAGAGGGGAAAGGATTGAGAATGAACCAATGTAAAGTATCAGAATCACCTCCAAACTCCAGCAAAGCACTCCCCACGAGGCTTTTGCTCACTGTGTCACCACACAGTAGCTCTGTTGAAAAGAACTTGAGCCTTCCTCACCATTCTCTCTGCCTCTTTACTCTCTCATCTGTGTGCACTGCATTTTACCATCCTTGACGGCTTCAGCAGTCTCTTCTCTGGCCCTGCTGGGGAAGACAGGGAGGTGAGGCTGGGGGAACCTGCTCCCAGGAGGCATGTCTGCCTTGGTTTCCCCAGGCTCATCTCCACCTGCAGCAGAGGGATGAGCTCGGAAGCTGTAGATGCAAGTTGGCTCATACACAGCTTTAGGGTTACTCTGCTGCATTGCTCCTGGTTGCGGACCTGGCAGGGAGTTTCCCACACCATTTTCCATTGTGTAGTGTAGAACTGCTGAAGGTCAGTCACATGGTCTTGGAATTACACAGGTCAGAAAAGGGGGAAAACAGCACAAATGAAGAAAAGAAAAAAAAAAAAGCAGCCATTTTGACTCTTTAAATTCAAAGTCTTGTGACACCTACACAGAGATTTCCATATTTAGTCCCTTGGCTAAAACTAAGCTCTGGATCAACATAATATCTGAAATACTTCCTGCCAGGGATTATATCTTGCTATGGAAGGGAGCTAGGCTTAGTGAACTAATAGGTCTTTTCTCTAACTACTGCCAGTATGATTATGTTTTTTTAATCAGAAAAATGTGTTGCTGAAAAGTACAGAGATTAAGCACCACAATTGTCTGTAACAAAAGCAAGTTTTGTTGGATGAGCAGAGATCTGATGAATGACATGATTTGAAATGTTTTCATCCTAATGGCTTCCTCTTCTGAAGTTAATTTTTTTTGTCAGTTGCCAAAACATTTATGAGCAGATTTGTGGATAATGACACTCTTAGATGGGGGTTTAAATAAAAATCTGTTCCATTTGCAACCTAAAAGTCCTAGTATTAAAGCAGACAAATGGGTTAGGAATCTGATTCTTCTTACAGCAGTATAATAGATGAGCTGGGGTCACTGGTGGTATACAATGAGCAAGCCACAAAGTTTTAGGCCCGTTGTTTCTTCCTTGTAGGAGTTTAATACAGGAAGTGATAAATATAGTCAAAATACTGTTTTGTAAAGAGTGCTTGCTGTGAAGTGCATGGATCTGCAATATAGGGATGTACCCCTTCCCTATGTAAACAGAAAAACAGGTAAAGAAAGAGAAAAAAGATGGGTGTTATGTACTGAATAAATAGCTAAATTTTGAACTGGTGTTTGTCCAACATTTGGGTTCTTAAAAAGGATAAGAAGAAACTATTCTTTACCGGTCCTTTTGAAGAGGAAATTTGGCCTGTGGACAGGTGGTTGAACCATAGATTGAATAAAATAATCAAGTTTTATATAATAAGCTATAATAAGCTAGGAAAGGTTATTAGTGAATTTTTTGATCACAGTACTCTGGTGCCAAATAAGCCACTGAAAAGAAATGCAGGCTATCCAATGCTGCACAAACTTGAATTGCATGTATGGAAAAGCAAGCACTCAATATGTTAAAATACTCTTTTTTAAAAAAAAATTAAAATTAGCAGAACACTTAGTTGATTCTTTATGACAGTGGGTAGAGATTTTATGTCACCCTTTGCTGGTGTCAGCCTGTACCAGACCATCAGGATTGGTGGAAGTTAGTCCGTAACACACCCTGATAGTCTCTCCCTTTAGCAGTTTTCTTTTCTTACTTAATTCTAATCCATGTTATCGGCACCAACTACATTGCCAGTGCAATAGTCTCTTTAGTTTGATTACTGAGCAATAAAATCTTATTCTGCATTCTAATTTAAACATTTCAAGCTGATAACCCTGCATAGGGCTAATCTTAAATTCCTTTTATGGTGCCAGTGAAGATACATCTGTAACACATCTGAAACAGCAGCATTTGCAAGATTTTTATTTACATATACAAAACTTTTTTTTTTAGTGTAAATACTTATGGTAAGGTATTTGCAAGTTTCTTTTTATTTCTTCCAAATTTTACCTGTATGTATATCCTACATCTAGAACAATAATGTAGCCCTGATAGGAAAGAAAGTGAGACAGTGTATGGTAATTTTGCATGAAATGTTTTCTTACACAAGTAATAAGGCGACTTTTCCCTACTTGGAAAGCATAAACTGTTACCATGCTGCAGGATGGAATTAATGTTATTTCCTAGTGATAATGTGAATTTTATGATAATGTATGTAGAGGTGTATCTATGTCATGCTTTGCGGTATTATTAAAAAATATCTTCTACTCTATTGTCCTGACTTCCACCTTTTCAAAAGATATTTTGCAGTGCTTGATCCAGTCTTGCTTTTCCTCCAACTCCAGCATCTAGATCATAGAGAACTTTTTATAATTTTAGTCATTAGAAGGGCTGAATAGAATTTTCCTTCAGTTTATGTATGAATTGAAGAAATAGTTTCCAATAGAAACTTGGGAGGCAAATTATGGGAAGTTCAGTTTCTTTGCAGAAACAGCAGCAGCTGATAGACATTGCAAATACTTTCAAAACATTCCTCTAAAACACTTATTTAGTTAAAATTAGTTATAATTTTTAAAAAGACATTTCTTTTTGAAGTCAGCTAAGTTACTAAGTTCTTTCACTAGGACAACCCTAAATTATAGAATTAAATCCTTCCCTTGATTAAATAGATGATAAAACTCCCATTCATTTTAATGCGGCCAAGATTTCAGATATATACTATTTAAGAAAAAGAAAAGACATTTCAGGTTTTACCTACGCACCCACCAAGCTAGTACAGAGTTGTTTCTTACCATATATTTTCTAGAGTTTATTTTCCAGGCTACTTTTAAACAGTGGGGTTTCTTTTACTGTCTGCAATACATTATTCCACAACCCCATAGATCTTGTTGATGCTGGACTTTAAATCAACTATCAAATACCCACTAGTATCTTCAAAGGCTTCTGAAAAAGGATGGTTTATAAGGGTGTTTTTTGCTTTGCCAATATTATGATTTGTTATTCATCTTGTGGATTTTTAAGCAGACCTCTGTACTTAGTATTCATATTAATGGTCGCACTGTATTTAGCTGGATAAAAAACATTCAGTACAATGTATGTAATAGTTACATTTCTATGATATACATACTTGGTAAAAGCTTTCTCATTTTCATCATTTAGACAGGTAGGATCTGGTAAATCATGTGCAGCACTCAGAACAGGATGACAGTATGGTAGGGGGTAGAAGAAAATAGCAGGCAACTGCTGCAGGAGACTTTTATGAAAACCTTGACCAAATGACCACGTGTTTAAAGCCAAAAGAGGCGGAAAATTATTTAATTCCATGCACACACCCCCCCCCAGCAAGTACCTTGTTAGATATACCAGTGAAAGGCTGTGCTTGCCTTGCTCATTTCATAATCAGGTTGAACTCCCTATTATTACAAATCTATTTTGCTTTTAACTACTCTGTCCTAGGCACCTGGTTTTCCAGAGCTCTGGACTTTCCACAGCTTCAGCTGTGGGATCAGTGTGGCTTGCATGTGCAAAGTAGGTGCAGCATTGCAAACTGTGAGACTGAAATACCCAACTGGTCATGTCTATTAGATACTGTTTGAAATTTACTTATCTCTGTTTCCCAGTCTACAAAATGAAGACGTGATAGTCTATATTCAGATCCCTGTATATTGGTTTTAAAACCTACACTTCCAGCTGGCAGTGCAGCTGTTAAGCTTTAGTAACTAAGGACATGGGCTACCTCCATGGTACATAGGGCAAAGCAGAAATAATACCTAAGGGCCAGATTGTGTTTGTGTAAGGATGAAAGTTAATTTAACTTCACTGACTTAAATTAATTCAGATTCACACCATTTTACATGAGATGAAGTTTGGCCCTCAGGTGGAATTTCTTCACTTCAATATCTTTGTTCTCTGCAGCATATCGTATACTTAGTGTTTCTGTTCTAGCTTTAGCTATAGTAGCTTAAGTGCCAGAATCAGTTCAGAAGAAGAGCTTTACTGTTCATGATCTTTATCTGGAGAAAAAAAAAAAACAAACAAAACAAAACAGTTGACTGCGTGCATAAACAGACCAAGAATTCCTGTTAGATTAGGGCAATAGTAATTTAGCAAACAGGATCAGGACAAAAGCACACCTTTTTCATCTCATCGGTCTCCCCTAAGCTTTTACATCATTTTCTGCCAACATATATTTTCATTACTTTTTTTTTGTTTATTTAACACAAGCTTTTCTCAAGTTTAGAGCATATAATCAGTGAGAATGACATGTTTTTCTCTTTTATAATTTACTTTCCTTGCTTGCCAGTGATCTTCCCTAAATACAGAGTTGCTTCTGTTTCACATGCTCATGCTGTTTGTTATTGTCTTGTACTGTCCCATCCACACTCATCTTCTTTAGTATCTCAGCTTTTATACTGTGTCAGTAACCTTTTATAGGATTCCCTTTTGCTCTGCAATAGTGCTGATTTTTTTCTTTTTTAAAAAATGCAAAGAGAAAGAAAAAGAACCTTTATCTTATGCTGGAGCCTCAGCCAACAGGAGTTTAAATGTGTGTTGAGAGAGAAAATTAAAATAATCAGTAAATGTACTTTGCAATCTAGTCAATGTCATTGGCATTAATTTTCTTTTTCTCTCAAATGATCAGAATCACTTCACTTTCTCAGCTGTTGGTTGCTTCCCATTAAAATACAAACATAATACCACTCTGTGTGAGGCTATGAAAACAACTTTCTATGTTATTTTCCATATACCTTCTAAAACACCCTTAGCATATTACATATTATGAATATCAGTGTTTTCCTCTAATACCTTAAAAATTCAAAGACACAAGCAGTATTTCTGTGGCAAATCATTCTCACCTCATATTAATTGCTGATCTTTCTGCTGCTATAATGATGCTGTTTCCCAACAGCCTGAACGTGTCTGTCCTTTCGCTGAGGTCATAATGACTGTTAAATGTGCCACATTTCCTCTGTCAATTTGGGAAAAAATGTCGGATTATATATCAAGGCTTTACTTTGATGCATAACTTTCCGTGAAACACACGTCACCAAAATAAACTCTGGTACCTGTCCCATTGGGAACGGGAACTCATAAATACAAAGTCAAAGGTAATTGGCCCCCACAAGCCCACAAATATTACTATTCATTGCGTTACCTAGAGGTTTGTGACTAAAGTTGTTGTTTTAATAGAAAGCCTTTCAAATTGGTCTTTAAAAAGATACGCTTCACCACTTTTATTAGTTGTTAATTCCATTTTTAACTACCTATTGTTGGTAATATCCTCTTAGCTTGAAAATACAATCTCTTTCCCTAGCGACTATCCATTTTTAGTTCATTGATTCACTGAGGTTTTTTCTTCATTGGATTTCTAAAGCAGTAGAAGTTAAAAGAAACTCTTAATTGTTTACTTCATTGTTTGTGCAATGGTATCAGCATTGACATCTGCAGGAATATAAACAGATTTGAGAAGATTTTTTTCTTGTTCATTTACTGAAGGAAACTGTGTGATGTGAAATTGATTTAAGTTTCCAAATATAGGTCAGATAAACAGAAATAATCTTTCTGGAGTTAATGTTCTTTCTAGCTACTTACACATAGGTTTTGTTTTGTTATTAAATAACATCTAGAGGCTTCAAACAGCATCAAATTCTCATATCACAAGACTTGGTGGTTAACCCTCCAACAGGGATTTGGTTTTTACTCCATTGTGCATTAAATCTTGAGTCTTGGAATTGCTGTTGTGCTTCCCTCTGACCAGGACTTTTCTTCTGTGGCTGAATTTTAAGACCAAATGCATTTTGAAGATACTCAAACTGTTAGAAATTTTGTGGAATCCTTTCAAAGAGGGGAGAGAGATCTGTGTGGCAGGCAGAGTACTCTGACCTCAAATATACACAACTACATGACAGACTTGCCATAAGGAAGCAGGGACAAGATATATTTTGTAGGTCTTACATATCCAATGGCTGTTTCATCTATAAATGCGATAGATGCTTGAAATCTGCCATCTATTCTTTGCCAATATAAAAGTGAATAATTAATTAGTTTTTCTGATATTGAGGCGCTTCTCTAAATTCCTGTCTAAAGACTTGTCTCCAATTTGGGTACCTACGACTGCACTTTTATAATGTAAACAAGCAGGAAAGACTTGATGTACACAGAGTATCTGCCGAGGTTTCAGACTAGTATATATGAAGCAATGCACTTAAACTAGTATGAACCTCATTAATATAGGATATGCCTACTCATGATTTACTGCTCAGCTTTCTGGGGCTTGGGAATTTAGAGTTCCGCCAAACCCTGACATGGTCTCTTCTTCCTAAAGGTGCAGTGCTGTATGTTTTTTCTCTTTGCATTTCATTCAGCAATCCATATGAACATTTCATTTATTTTCTATAATGCCTAAATCATTAAAAGAAAAGCTTCAGGGTGCAATATGGGACTGACAAAGATAATTACAGTTTTAAAGCCTTAAGAGGTTTCATGCATCATATAAAATTTTACATTCCACCACCAATTAAAATCAATTAAAATCTTTAAATCTATAATTGTGCTATTTAAAGCATTTTAAAGGGCACAATGCATGTGGTATTTTGCTCTATGTTCCCAAGTATTTTCACAACAGATCTATTTATTGTGTGAAAGCATCTAGAGGCTATTAAAAGATGATCAGAGGCATTATTAACTCTTTAGTCTGTCTCCTTAATGCAAGAAGCAGATATGCTTAAGCATTATTTATCACTTAGTCTCAGTTGTGCTAAATTTCTCAGCCTTTAGTCACAATAATTGTAACGAAGCTTGGAATAGATCATGCAGAGTGCCCTCATAATGCTAAACCAATGACTTCTCTGTGCTTGGGTGAGCATGCATTCTCCTTCATATTACAACAAGGCAAAGAAACAGAAGACTTTTCTAATTTATTCTTTTCATGCTAGATCTAGATCACTGCACAGGTAAAGATGGTGCTCTTTATTTTTTGTGCAAAGCCCTTTTTCTCACTCTGCACTTAGTTGATGTCAAGAGATTTCAGCACCCTGTTTAAGCTACTTTATTACTTCTTAGCCGATCTATTAGGAAGAAATTTTGCTCATCTTTCATACTCCTAAACCAGAAGTATCAAATGATCATAGTTTTGGTTAGCCTTACTGGTTTTATTTCTAATGGAAATTCTAAGACCTAATGTTTCCAAGTTTGTACATAAATTGAATGTCTTTCATAAAACTGGCTTTCTGACTAACATCTTTTCCCTGAACTTTTCTCATTGAGACTTTTAACTTTACAAAAACAGGAAAGCAGGAGGGAAGGACTGTAAGTCAGTTGAACTAAAATCTCAGTAATTTTTCTTCAAAAACATTGAGAGTATGTTCAAAGGACTCCATATTTCCAGTAATTCTAACAACAAATCTTGCTGCCTAACTGCTCACCCTACATCCTCAGTATTTAACCCCCCCCACCCCTATGAAAAGACCAACAAACCAAGAAAGCCAATAACCACTGCCTTTCATTAGGAATTACTAATGGTGAAAGTTTTATATATTCCTATGTACACATCAATGCAGCTCAGATAGTGCTTAGTAGAAGTTGATGGTAGTAAAATATACGTGAAATAATCAGTCAGCTTTTGGGGAGGATTGAGGAGAGGGAAGCTGAATGTTGGTTTTCAAACACTATTTTAAGAAAATTTCACTCTATCCTTCTTGACAGAGAATATCCATGAAACAGAAACAGTTTTTGTAGCTTTTGAATTAGTGGACACAAGTTGGGTATCTGTCTTTTCAAAATAGAGCTATGGGTAAAGTGCCTCTGTTGTGCAGGGACTCCTGCTTTGGAAAGATCCTTTTTTACATTAATTCAAAACCCAAATAGCCTATAGTACTAAGAGCAAAAACTGTTTTTCCTCTTAAGCAACTCAGATACACTGGTTCATACGTTCCCCTGGGAATCAGCAGTGATGAATGCATTTGTTTCTTAAAGAATAGGCAATATTTTCAGTGTTTCTCAAAAAAAAACCCAAACAAAACAAAAAAACAATGAAAAAAACAAATGTGAAAAGGGGGCCCTATGCCAAAGCTGCGCCTGCTTTCTGCCTGCTCTGGAGAAAGGGTTGACTTGTCCCCAGGTAGCAGCCTCGAATCGTACATTCTGATCATCTGCCTTGGATGTCCTGTGTAATTCAGAGAGCATCTGATACAAGTTGATTATATGCAATGCTGAAACAGTAATTCCTGAACTTAGGGGCCCAAACTACGTTGATTATTTCACAGACATTACCAAGTATTCATATGTGGAGTCAGTGCCAAAAACGTACCTGCACAAATAAATTTCCTCCGCAGTTTTGCTGGCTCTGATATTTTGCTTCAGGTTTCTGTTCTATGCAGAACAATAACCTCCGTAGTGCTGCTCAGCACTGAGGAGGAAACCGAGCTCCAGTGCTGAGAGAAGCAGTTCTGAAGTATTAAGGACAGGTAGCCTGATCCTGTCATCCTTGAAGGTAGCGGGAACATTGTCCTTGCATTCAGAGGGAACAGGACACAAACCCTGTTTCATAAGCATTAGTGTCAGTGAAATTAATTGTCCCAAGTACTGAGATAACTGTGCAAGATCTCTCTTCACCCAGCAGAGGTGAAATTGGATACAGCACCTTTTTTCACAGAATTTCCTATGGGAGCGTTAGCTGTAGGAAATTGTTTCACATCCCCTAGGCTGCTGTTTTGTACCAAGGAGATGACTTTTCTTGTGTTCCAACATCTCCATCATTGACTAGCTTGGAAGTCACATAGCAGAGGGTGGGAAAAAAAGAGGAAAGATACTTCCAAAATAGTATGTATATCAGGAAACATACAAGTGCCCATGTCATTTGGTTGGTGGGTTAAATATAATTTTCTAACTCTGTTCTCATTTACTAACCTTTAGGATTGCAGTGGAATACTTCCAATAATGTTTACCTTTCCTTACCTTTTAAAAATAGAGCAGATTTATCTATTACTCCAGAAAGTCAGTAGCTTTATGGCTGCTGAAGACACTTTATTTTCCATTCTGCTTATCCTCCACCCTCACATGAAAATTTTTATGCTTTTCTGATGTGTAACACCAAGAGGTATTAATTCCTGTGCCACTTGTACAAATTAGGAATATCTCCAAATGGAGTTATTGTGGCAAGTGGGGGGAATTTGGCAAAGACTCCACATCATTTGGCATTGCCGGAATTTAGTCTCTGTTATTTCTCTACGCATCTAGAACATTCTTGGCCACAGTATATCCAGCACAGCACCAGGCACCATCGGTCAGTGGTGGGTTAGCACAGGGGCTGTGCAGCACTGCGTAGCCTCTACAACACTATGGGCTTCCATTTCCAGAGGGGATTTTTAGCTGGTCAAATTGACTTGCTTACCTGGGCAGCACAAAGGGATTGAAATGACGCAGTGTGTCTAAGCTTGAATGTGTTTGTAAAAGGCCAAGACCATTAAGACTGGAATAAAATAGATTGGTGGAGAGTGGAATCAGATCCCTGGGTATCCAGGATATTGAGTGGTTCTATCTTAAGTTACTGCATTAGAAACGCAGCAAAGAAACTACTACAAACCTGCAAAATGGGAGAGCTCTGGCATTAAACACGATCAAGTCTGGGGAAAATCTGGGGGAAATCTAGGCTTTATTTTTTATTCTTTGTGGGTTAACTCAGTAAAGCTCTCGGTGTTGAAGGTTAGATGGAACAATACACATAATGAAAATGCTATACAAGTGCAGTGTTTAAAGATAATTCCCCCCC
>VZZY01012432.1:536288-658720 GCA_013400335.1 Eurystomus gularis | reverse complement strand
GAAGCTCTTATGCAGCCAAGTGATCCTCATTCTGCAAGCTCTCATATACTTATATATTTGAGTAATCTGACTGATATTAACTGGGAAAACTCAGGTAAATAGGGTTCTTTGTGCATTTGTCCTAGATGACTCTTCCGGTCTATGTTCAAGTCAACAGAGAGAGTCTTATCAACTCTTTTTTGGCCTTCTCTGTCTCATAAATATGATATATTAATATAAAACAGTAGAAAGGAAGACCTGCTTTAGAGGTCTTAAATATCTCTTAACTGGGAGTTGTTAAGGTTGGTTACGATATTGCCGTATTTATTACTCCCATTCTTGAGTGTTACCCACTTTTCCTCCCAAACAGATGTTATTTCAGCAATTTCTGAAGCTTTTGATGGAAGATTCTTGATATTGAGGGGAAAAAAAAAAATCAGGCATACTTTATTTAGCAATCCCATGGGTTTTACTTGTGAAAATATAGTATCTTTGTTTTCCTGTTGTCTCAAAGTCTTTAATGTTAGTAAAAAGTCTCCCATTGACTCAGTGGACTCTCTTTTGTTGTAAGACAGTGAAATCTTAAAAAGCTCTTTTTGTCTGCTTGTTTTGCCAGATTTATTTACAATAGGTTAGATTTTAAATTCAGGTAGAAAGATGTGAAAATTTTATTCACCCAACTCTAATCACCTATATAGGGCACAGGCAAAAAGATGGAAATGGGTGTAAATATGTGCCATTAAAGTTATGGCACTAATCCTGGCTATTATTCGGAAATCAGTGGGACATTCATTTGTAAAATTTGCAAGTTCTGAGCTTCTTTTCATGTTCAAAAGCAGATCTGCATTGAACACTTGGAATTTATATAAATCCATAGTTAACTTTAAAAATGCCTTAAGTGCAAAATTTATTTTTTCCTTCAGCAGCAACCAAGTCACTTCCTGTAAAAATCAAAAACCACATAGCACATTTCAGTTTAGTTCAAAAAACCAGAATTTAGGGAAATAAAAGGATGAGAAGATCCAGAATAATTGCGTTTCCTTATGGAATAATAACAAAGCTAAAAATTTGTTTATTTTATCTCAGGAAGTGTCTGTTGACTGCTTCATTATACCAAGAATAAAACTGCACCACAAAGGGATGCATAAATTATTCAAGGTAATTTAAAGCCATATTCCAAACACATTGACTATAACAGAAATACTTTCTGTAACTTAAATGGATCAACTCTATGGAGAATCAGTGGAAGAGAAGGAAAATGATAATTTCTACTGTTTATCTTGCATTTCAGCCATGAATTGTACTGCTGAATTCACGTAACGCGGGATTAAGAAAACAACGCACCCTGTTATTTTTCACATGCAACATGTTCTGGCTTCCTTTGAGCCAAGGTTCATGTGAGCTAGTTCATAGGATTGCTGCATTCTGTTCCTCTTTCTCTAAAGGCATATTAATACTCTCATAAGAAGCACACACAAGGCAGTGACAGCCACCATGTGACAGCCACACTTGATTTCTGAAGTACTGCATCATGTAGTGAGAGAAAAGCTTATTAGAGTATACCCTTTCCTGGGATGAAAATGGACCAAAAACTATTTTGAACATCCAGGGTTAATTTTACTCTTTGAAATTAGAGATTCAGCTAAACTGCCAGCACCTCATTGGGGTAACTTGTCACACTGTTGGAATTTAAGCACTGGTGATCTACTGGGAGTAAACGTCCTTATGTACCACTATCTAAAGGATGGCTACCCTGGGGTTTCTACCAAGCCTACATGATCATATATTGATGCCAGGCTTATTTATTTCAGTAGTTCTGAAGTACACTTAATCATCTTACTAAGGTGCCCTATGTGGTACGTAATTAATATTATACATTGACTTTGGAAGAAAGCTTTGGGAGGGGGGATTTGGATGATCCAGAAGAAATATGGTAAATCCTTTATATTCAACAGAGAGAGTCTGCGTGGTAGAGATTGAGCTCCTCCATTTACAAAGATGAGGAACGATGGAGAATGTTTCTTTTTCACCCTTTGCCCCTAACGCTTGTAGTATTCTCTCAGTTTAAACACCGGTCCAGTGCTAATTTTTGCCAAAAGTGAAAGAGAGAGTGAAAAATCATTAATTCAATTTCTCACTGTTTTGCCTCTGGTGATTGCTGTCACTTCAGGTAATAGCTTGTCTGTGGTTCTGACCCAATTCTTAAACCAGTCTTTCCGTACTCAACCAATTAATCTAATGGTTCATTAATTGCAAACATCTGAAATCATTAGAACCTGATTGAGCACAAAAGCATCAAATCCTGTGAAGCTGTGACTGCTTAGCCAGCAAATGGTCTCATTGCAAAGGAATGTCAATGTTTATAGTAAATGTAACCTAAACTAGGGTGTTCATTGACATATCCCTCCATTTGTATACAACGGCTCTGACATCTATCAGTTCAAGAGTGCATGATTTATCCACTGCTATATCCTGGAACTGACAAGCCAAAGATTACAGCTTAACCTACATGAAAGCAGAGGCTGTATGTATTCCTAAAATAAATATTTAGTAACTGACAAGCTCTGGTTAATATTAATTCCTGATAGAAAGCAGTCAATTTAAGCTTACTTCATGCCAAAATCTATTTGTATTTTGTAAATCATTTTTCATGAATATAGTCTAGAGAATCTCAAGAAAATATGTAAGTGGGGGAGGTTTCTCTATCAGTTGCATTTCATATATCTCACATCCACATTAAAGAGAACCTCCCATGGGCCCAAGAAGAGGGCCAGACCTGGGTAAGGACACACACTAACAGTACTCTGATGGCAACCCTGAAATAGAGACTTTTAATTAAGTTAATTTAGTGCGTGTGAAAGATGCTAAATTTACCATTCTGGAACATGAAGCCTTCTGTTTATCTGTAGGGGACACAGCACAGGTAGTACTAAACTTCGCTGCCAAACTGCATCATGGATTCCTCTGTCTCCTTGATGTGATCTGTCTTTGATTTTTCTATTTTTCTTCTTCTGTTTGTTTTTAAAGGCCACTAATTGTTCTACTCATAGATAAATAGGGAAAGAGGTGAAAATTTCCATTAAAGCATTTCTGCACATTGGCATTCTCCTAAATGATTTTGTTCTGCTGCTCTGATGACAGCTGCCTTCCTACGGAGTCTACTCTGGGGCCAACAGTTAGTGCTCTCCTCAGCATAGATAATGTAAGGGGAAAATTATATTTTCCTGTTGAACACATGGTTTGATAGATGTCTTCATAGAAAATCTTAGTGGAGTGCTCAGTTTACGATTACTAGTAAGAAGACTACATGCATAATGCAGATATTAACTCATCCTGCCTGTGTGCAGGACAAATACCAATCCTGCCCAAGTCAACCATGCAGTTGTAGCACAGAACTAGTAAATACTGGAGAAAAACAGCTTCACACCATGCAAGTATGGCTACTTGGCTTCAAACAGGAGCAGACCTCCAATTTGTATAACATTTGCTATCTTTCTCTCTTTTACACACAGTGCATGTACACATACAGCTTCATCCCACAGTATTCGGTGCTCTCACCTCTCCATGTGTGCATTCAAAATGCCTCTGCTTCTCAGGCTCATTTTCCTGGCTGAGGCTTCATCTGGCCTGTAATTGAGAGATGGCTTCTGTTCTTTCAGTTAATTCTCTACTTGAGTTCTTCTTACATACGTCCTGAAACAACGATTAACTGCAATTCTGCTAAGGTGGTGATGCAGCAAAGGTGAGCACTGTGTGCTCATCAGACAGGATAACACTGTGAATATAGTTGCCTAGGTCTGGAATTTGGATCCTCAAACTATCTCTGACATAAGTGTGTGTGCATTCGTCACTATGTTTCTATGAACCCTCAGTGAGCAGAAGGGAAAAGGGCTGGTTCTGTTCTTTCCAAACTGTGATCCTTGCAGACATAGTGAGTAGCCCACACAGTCATATTCCGCACTGTTTTGTTTTTTTTTTATATTCCCATTTAAAAGATTGCTAATAAGGGTGCATAGTGATATTCAAAGAGCTTAAATAGTTTTGCATTTGAGCAGGAACTTCTACCCCTGCAGATAACACGGGGAGGATGGTTTGGAGAGGCTACCAAGCACAGAAACAGAAAGATAATACGGGAAGGAACTAGCTGCATGCTTCTGGCAATAGATGAGTAGTATCAGTAGCCCTAATGATCCAGGGCAGTGGCCTGAGGAAGTCCTTGGAGTGTGGTTTTCTTTATCACTTTTACTGGACTAGCCTTTGGGAATGAGTTATGATCTGCTGGTTTGATCTTTTGTATTGTGTGGGGGGTTATTGCACCTTTTAGTTCCTGACAACAGTAGTAAAGCTGCCAAGTATTACTTAAAGTGTGGGAATGTTTATAAGAACTCAGCAAAGGAGAATGCCTAGTATTCAGAGTGCTAACAGTACAAGAAACATTATCAAACATCTAGCAAAATGGTGTGCTGTGGTGCTTGCTGCAATACCTTGCTTTGAAATGACCTTTTCCAGCTAGTGAAATAAGCCTTTATCAGAATGCAAGGGTCAGTAGCAATGTAAATACTGAAGACCACAAACCACAGGTTATCTCTGTGCTTATACTTGAGAACTGCATGTGTTTTAGCTATACATGTATGTTCACATCTTCTGTGGAATTATTTCAGATGAAATCCCAAAGCGTGCTTGTTCTGAACATTAAATGGAGTGACATTATTAGTTTTTTGACAATGTTCTAATGGAATCATAGTTCAAAATATTCAGCGAAAACATTACACTCCCCCATCATTAAGGTGAATTTTGTTTGCATGCTCTTTTCCCAGAATACTGATGTTAATTTTTGCTTAACTTTAGTCTTACAAGGTATAAAGCAATTTAACAGACTCAGTAACCTTTCATTAAAGTTCAGTGCAGTACTTAAGCATGTTGGGTGCATTAATTGTTAGCTGACAGCTATTATTTCTATGAAACCCTTTTGTAGTAAAATTTCTGCTTGATGGATTGGATTTTGCAAAATTTGCATTTCACTGAGCCAGAGTCAACTGGTACTTAGAGCTATGGCAGTTATTTAAATAGGAAAACAATAATTCTTTAAACTTTTGTTAAATATCTATTAAAACTATGAAGCTTATTTAAAATAAACTATTATAGAGTTCATATCCCTGCAGTACTGGTTTTGATGTATCAGTATTAAAACATGGCTTCTAATATAGGCAGGACTAAATGTCTACACCCAGTCCTGAGTGCTGGCACAAAACTGGCATGAAGACTGTTGATTTCTATACTTTTAAACACAAGGGAAAACCTAAGAAAATCAGCAGACAAGAAGGTTTATGTGTTTCCTAAACCTCTGTTTCAGAGATGGAGTCAGATATATGTATTTCCTACTCAGGATGCTATTAGATGGTGTAATGCATGGTGAGCAATTCTCTGAGGTGCCAGAGAGTGTGGAATTTCTCAGATAGTAAACTCTGAAGACTTTAATGGATTAACATAGTTTTCCTGGCTACTGACTTTGCAATGACCCTTGCATCTAGCAGACTAAACTACCATCAGCACTACAGCAGTGAGAAGAATAATAGAGCATCAGTGGTTAGCAGCAGTGTTAAGGAGGTGGAGTTCAGCACTGTGGTAGTACCAGTATGGAGGAGATCGTGAGAAGGGAGTAGAAAAAGATATCAAACCTCTGAATCTGAGGAGGACGAAGAGTTGACAGTGATAAGAGGGGTAAATCACCTTGGAAAAATACATGAAAGTTTTGTATTTTAGCTAGTTTGCTACAAGCTGCTCCAGAAGAGGTAGCAGAACAACTCTTTTAAATACGGTCTGTGTTAAAAAATGAAAATAGTCAAAGCTCAGACACCTACGGTAGATGAGAACATTAGACCTATTAGCTCGAAGGTATCTGTCTGAACATGTTGGCCTAGAGTGAAGATTCAGGGAAGGATTAGCAAGAAACAGGATCCCTTGAGGAAACCAAATTGTCCAACAAAGAGGATGTGCTGAGAGAGAAATTATAATAAGATGTGACTGAGAGAAACAAGATACTAGAAAGTTTCTCACAACCAAAGCACTAAAAATTTCTAAATCAAGAAGAAAATTGACACAGAGGTGAAAGACTATAAAAAAGTAAGGGTGGAGCACTAGCCTATCATCTGTATTCTTGTGTATACAGTGATTTTATCAATGACACACCTTTATTAGGATCAGTTTCTTTCTTTTTTCAGGCATGTCTATGCATCCTATCTGATCACAGATCCGTCTCTGCCATCATCCTTCCTGGTTGCTGATATATTCATTATACTTAGTGAAACCTTCTGGAATAGAAATCTAGGAATATGCTTCTGAAAAGGGTCATGAGCACAAATACACAAGTAACAGCACAGATATTGCATTCATTTTTATTACTGAGTAGTTTAAAATGTAACACTATTTTTGTAATGACAATAAATTTATAATCCTCTGATTATGGTAAAGATCTAAAGAAAAGTTCAGTCATGCCTACCTATCTAGACTAAATCAATTACATGTTATAATTTGGTAAAATTAGCTGACTTTTACCACTAATCTTAGATGCCTTATTAAATACATCATAGTAGCAAGAAATTACTTAGATCACCACTATTATCTCATCAACAGTGGAAAGAGAATGTTACTTCCTTCCATATACTAGAAATCTGATGAGGAAAGGAGAAAAACAGAGAGAAAAGTGAGTTACTTAATTACTGAAGAGGGACTTTCCTCTTCAGCCAAATGCTGTCATTACAGGACCTGTAATTTTAGGTAGAATTTGGATAGTAGGTCAGAATTTTTAACAATAAAACTGCAGAGTCCCTATCACAGAATAATGGTCAAGTATTTTAACTTCTTTATTAATTCAGGGGTCTACCATAGGTATCATATGGTAAGAGCCGATACACCCAAGTTCTTTGCATGTTCTCTTTACAGTTTCATTTTTATGCTCAAGAAGAGATAAAGGAGAAAGAACTCAATAATACTGCAGTTTTAGCAGTGTTCTTTGAAGATGCATGCCATTGTCCTTTTCACAGGTTATTCCCATGAGCCCATTATGTCCCACAGGTACCTTGCATCTGTCACTGGATGGGAATGAGTCCCTTGGGTTGAATTAAATCAATACCTTGACCTTCAGGAAGATCTTTTGTTTGCATCAAGTAGGCAATGAAAAAAACATTAAATGAAAAAATAGCATATGCATCATACGTAAGATACAGAAGAAATGTATGCTGAGTTTGGGCACTGTTTAGTAAATGAAGACAGTTTGCGGCGTAGAAAACATTAAAATCTGAGTAGCTGTCATTCAGATTGCTTATGACCTCTTGGACATTTGTGAGATAGAGGATGAAATCTGTCACATTTGCACTTTGCACTGAGGTTATCTGTATGTGGAGAGTGATTTTTCCAAGATGTAGTATCAGTTACCAAAAATGAAAAGAAAAAGAAAGCAGACGTCATTCAGGGTAGCTTCATTATTGGGTGTGGCAGAAAAGAAAAAGGTGGAAGACCTACAAAGAGATCATGTGAAACAGAGCAATGTAGCTTGAGAGGTCAACTTTACATTTGTTTAAAGCAGAAAATTAGCTATAATATCATAAGGGAATTGTTGTGATTGTGTCCTAATGCTTTCAAAAGTAAGCATTCTCCAAGGTGATGAAGACTGCAGAAAATATCTCAGTGGCAGTGCTATGCTTAAAAAATAAGACAATGGCTAGCCCTGTGTTGAAAAGATCTGAAATAAGTTGGCTGGTCATTTGTATGCTGCTATCTCAGTCAAAGTAAGCACACCTGCCACAAAAAGAGTGCTCTTGGCAGGCACAACACACATGGTTGTGTGACTCTGGCCCTGCACTTGGAGGTATTACAATGGACTGGCTGGGAAACATGAACGTTAGCATGCCATTTCTTTTTTGTGAAAATTTTTGAGCAATTGTATAAATGAAAAACAGTAAGTCTTAAAATTTTCTGTTGGAAAAGAAATTTCTTCTGGGAATGTAATAAGAATGGGTTACGGGGATGCTTATGACAACATAGCAACTCAGCCAACTACTTTGAAAATAAAGTAGTTAAAGGAAAACATACTCAGTTTATGGTCTGCTGTCTTGATAGAGATAGATTTTATTTCTTAATATAGCACAGATTTCCAAATAAGCTAGCTTCTTGCTCACATGGCATTTCTGTATCAGAAAACTTGAATTTTACTCTACCTCATTTGTGAATTAGGTAGGTAGAGGCAAAATCCATGATCCAAGCTTTGTGGCCATTTTTTCTGCAAAAAGTTGCTTCAGTAAAATTTATATTATTAAATTAAAAAGTAATATTTTAAATAACTATCTTGGTTGCCTTTCCTTTTTGAGTTCTTTAAAATATCTGAATGATACTTTTTGCATGTTGTTTCAATTATTTTATTCCAGTCTTTTTGCTTGAAATACTGTTCTTCTCTCTTATTTTAAAGTGATTTTTGTGTTTAAGCTTTTCAATTTAAGATGCAACTTTAGTGCTTTAACAATTTGAGCTGAGTTTTAAGTGATGGTCCTTGCTCTAAACAGTATTGCTTATATTTATTTTACCTTTGACATAAGTGAATTGTTTGTGTGCACTTTTATCCGTTCTGAGTAAAGTGTCTCTACTAATCACATGTAGAAGATAAGAGGAACTAATCTGAGCATCACCATCAGGTAGCTGTTGTACAGTTTCCTAATGCCTCAGTGTGGATAAGCTAATGGAAATCAAATTGGAGTATTCTTGGGCGATGGTTTTGGTATAGCATTACTTTAGAGTCTGTTCTACTGCTACAGCATGAAGCTAAATCCTAGAGATGACCAAAATGTTCCACCTTTAACTTGTTTTAGTACTAAATTTTCTGAGAAAAGGCAGAGAAGGAGTAAGAATTTATTAAATGTAAGAAGTTTCTTAAAAGCAAAAAGGTAAAAAAGGAAACATATTCATTTTTTCCCTGCTAATTTTTAATCAACCTCAAATTCAAAAGACAGCTTGCATTCTTCCTTGACAAACAGTAAGCCCCTCCAAGAGTGTAATCATACTAAAATTCACAGCTAGGATAATGTACAACTGGAACTCTATCAAGCTTCTATCTTGAGGAACCGAGGTATGCCTTGGAGGAATGCATTAGATGCTATGGTTAATTAACTAATTTACTCAATCAAGTTTAACAGTGGTTTTAACTTTAATGGCACCATTACATTTTAATATGAAAATAACAGGCTGTATTCCTAGCATTCCCTGCAGTCCGCCTCCTCTCTACCATCCACTTTACAATTTGATTTTGATTTGTGAAGTCTTAAACCTGCTTATAATGTCAAGCGCATGTAATACGATATGTCTACTGAACATTATACATGCCCACCTTACAAATACAGTTGCTTGAAGTCATAGCTCCTGACAGATAGTGTGCATTCTTCAAGAACCATTGAGTTTGCATATGTCCTTCAGGAAGAAAATTGTATACACAAGTATATGTAAGTAAGCTAATTTTAAGTGTGGTTGAGCGATTTTTCTCAAAGATCTGGAGTCCCTGATGCCCAGCAGAATTCCCTGTCTCACGCCCTTGCCTTCTCTGGGGCAATGCACTGGCACAGCTGGGTCCAAACAGGCCTCAAGTAGAAAATGAAGCAAAGAGAGAGACAGTTCACTCTGTACTTGGTTTGCCGAAGTAAGACACTTCTCTCTGCTTAAAAATTACAGTTGTGAACCCTTTAGTTGTTCCTGTTGCTGTGGTAAAGTCCATTCTGGCTGCAGTCTCTCCCAAACATTTTTTGCAATGCTTTCTTCTTTGTGATGTAAATATTCTATGGATTCCCTGAATTTCATGTTACAATATTCTTAGGCAACAAACTTGTCCTTTACTCTCTGTCTTATTTTTGTCGGATCTAATAAATATTAAACGCTAAATTAACCATGACTGAGAAAATCCTATGCCCCAATATGCTACTGCAACAGTTTCCAGTCACAGCCCATCAGCAAATAAGTTGTTTATACTCGTGTGGGAAGACTTGTGCCCAAAGCTGGCAACAGGAGACAACTGTTGCCTTATTGCTAGAATAATTTATTGAGATATTGAGAATGCGCCTTCAAGTTGGTCAGGCAGAGAATCTTTAGCTCCCCTTGTCAATGGGTTGCTGTGGATAAAACAGAAAAAGTCTCACTGTGGGGTGGGTTTTGGTTTTTGTTACAGTAAAACCCTTCAAAATATGGTGGTGACCAGCTATACCAATACTTGGTCTATGGCGTATGAACCTCGTGTGGCTTAAACAAGGTCCAAGCATCCAACTTCGTGGCTGTCAAAGTTGAGAAGACTCTGTTCCTGCCTGGCAGGAAATATTTAGGTGCTAAGACGACACCTAGCCTCCCTTGGGAATTTGAGTGCCCAGGCTGTACTTCAGGGTGGAGCAGAGGCAGACCCACGTGTGCTGCTGCAGCCTGGCTCATGCCCGTGGAGCTAGCTGTCCCCACGTGGGTCACACCAGTGAGACCAGGACATTGATTAGAAGCAGCAGCCACAAAAGTAAGGATTTCAGGTGTCAGAGCGAAAGCTTGCTGCTGAATACCCACATCCAATTTGTAATAGATTTAATCTGATTCTGGAAAGGGACAGTAAATCATTGCTAAACAGTTATATGTGATTTTATTGAGAATTTTTACTATCATAGATACAAAGGCCATACTTTAGAGATTAACTAGGAAAAGTTTTACAAGACAGTGGAGATAATGAATCACAAATTCTGTAAGGGTGAGCCTTCCATGCTGAATCAAAGTACAGCTGTCTCATATTTGCTCTGTGTGCATTTTGCTACCAGTAATTTTGTCATCAATTTTCATATTTTGTTTAAACATATTTGTCTTTTGGACAAGATAGGTCATATTTCACACATTTGATGAATTTTCTCCTTGGTCCAGTTTTACAGGATTTGCACTTAATTAATTGCACAACCTTTAATTCGACAGACTGTTTTTAATGGCTGTGTAGTTTCAAATGCATATACACAGAGGAATTTCAAAAAGCAATTGTTTTTATGTCACTACCATTGAAAGTTGCAATTATTAAAATATACAGATAATGGCACAGAATTTCTTAGCCACTTATACTAAATAATGCACGTGCTTTTTATGCATATTTCAGGGTTTTCTGTGGAAGTTGGGGTATCACCTCCATACAACAGTGCTCGTACACAGCTGCAACTTTGCGCAAACGTACAGCTTCAACTTGCAAAGGCAAATTTTGGACATGTACTTCTGGAAATATGAGTCTTTTTTTTTTTTTGCAGAAATTATACTGCAATTTCATTAATAGTTGTCGACAGAATTGTTTGACTGGAAGAGTTGTGCTTTAAAACACTAAATAAATTTCATGCTTACAAAAGCTCAGTGAAGGGAAGACCACCTTTTACTAGGAGAGCTAAACACTGACAGTTGTGGCACTCTTAAAAGCTTCTTTAGTTCCTAGCAACTCACAGAAGAGGACTACCTCACCCGTCCAGACAGCACGCTGTCTGGAAATGTGCCCATCAAATCTGTTTGTCAAGCCACCAGGCTTTTCCATGCCTGGTAAAAGGCAGACAGGAAGGAGTAGGCAAAGGTCAATCCTTGTCAGTTCTTTGTAAATGTAATTGTACTGGCAGTTTGCAAGGCACTTGCTCGTTCCCTAGCAACTTTGTGTATGTGGGGAAGAGTTAAATACATATTTCTCAGTGTGTTGCTTTTCCACTAATTTTGGCTATATGATGTATTTTATTTTATTTGTTGGCCTTTGTGTATATTTGGAGGTTTGTGTGGATAAGCTGCAAACTCCCATAAGCAATTGTGCAAGCCTTTGGAAAGAAATCTGTTACTGAGGACTGACTGACTTCTGAGTTGGAGTGTAATCATGATAATTAATCTAGATTCTGACTTCTTTTGTTATGTGACTCTGAAGAAATGTAATTTGTGAAGCAAATTCTTTACAGACTCTGTTTTTCATATTGGTGATGTAGAGAGCAGCAATCAGAATCTGACCCAATAGCAACGCATGGTTTTGAGTGATCTTTTATGCTGACGATTATTAGATGAGGAATTTTTAAAGTATATATGTCACAAATAACTCCTACTAATGATAGACATAAGAACAGTGATTTTAAGATGGATTTTTGTTTAGAGGAATGAATTTAGGGATTAAGCCAAGGCATACAACTCCAGTCTAATTTCTAGGAGTTGTCCCTACTTACACAAAGGATGAATTAAACTCATTTATCTTATTGAAGTCTGAGACAAAACAGTGGGGCTCACGTGTGCTGCTGATGTGGACTGGCACAGCTCCATGGACTGCAGAGCAGTTGGCCCAGGGTGTGTGTGAGGTGCTGAGAGAGATGTTTCTACAAAGGACCAATTCATACTTGTAAAACTGGTGCACACGGTCCCATTCCACTGAATGGGAATGGCCAGTAGAGAAACTTCCAGTTCAGCTGCAGCTGCAGTGAAAGCAGACTTGGGTGCAAGTTCTATGGATCAGACAGGGCTCGCTAAGAAGGCCTGTCACTTGAAAAACCTGTCACTGTGAAAACCTGTCACCTATGCAATGTGAAGATGGGTAGGAAGAGTGACCATGATCACCACACGTGCAGCATACCAAACACACACACTGAGAAAAGTATTACTGAAGTTCTGATTAATTTTCCATTTCTGTTGTATTAACCTGGCTAAAGAGCAACTAAACACAATGCAGTTTTTAAGTGTAATTATTTGATCTGCTAAGTCATAGGTTGTTTCCTTTTCAGTAGCTAATATTCCCTTGCACTTCATTTGCTGATGGAGTCACAACACTTCCACAACACTTAATAGCAAATTGATGCAGACAGAAATGCATCCAGAACGTTGTGTTAATCCATATTGTTTTAATTTAACAGACAAAATTTCTTGACGTTGTTCCTTTGACTTAGTAGAGTTACACCAGCAGAGAATTTGTTCCAGTGAGTTTTACAGTGTTACTGACTCTCAGTGATTTATCACTATACATGTCTGCTCGCTTAACTGATAGAACCTTCAAAGACGAGCATGGTGGTTTAAATTGCTCAGTCTCTCGGTGCAGGTAGCAATAACTCTTTGTTTGCCATTATGTACAGTTTTCTGCTCATCTGTAGATCTTGAAATGGTTTATAAATTTAGGGTGAGTCTGTGCCTTTTAAGGTAATTGGACAGAGTAGGACTCCCACAGAGGTCCTCTGAAGTACTCTGCTGTGTGGGGGGAATGGGTTATACCCTTGCTCCAAATCATGTAGCGGCCATTGCCTTCCTGCATTGGGCTGGGATGGGGAAGGGGAGCGGATGCTCACCCTGCCTGGCCTCTGCTGTGCATGGTCCTGCCGGCAGCCGGGCTCCATCCCGCAGTGCCACGGGCACTCTGTGTGAGCACAGCCCTGTAGAAACTTGCCCAGGCCCCCAGAAAGTTTCAGGTAATCTTACATGTAGGTGACTAGATTTTGTCTTGTCTTCTCCTTTTTTTTTCTGAACCCTGGGAATGCAAATTAAAATGGAAGTTGCTAAGGTGGGAGGGGAAAATTTTACAGGCCTGCTTTTCTTTCTTTTGTCTCTTCAAGAACTCAGAATAGTCTGTTCCAGACAGAAAACAAGGGACTGAGATCCTTGAGTATGTATTTTCAGATAGCTTCATCCATCTTTCTAGGAGCCCAACTGCACATTTGGCTTATATACACAGGCTGATAACAGGCATGTGTCTGAAGGTGGGATCTCAGAGTACCAGAACTGGACAACATGTAAGAAGGTTACACAGTCTGACGCTGTCAGCTGACTTTCAGCATTAAATACACCTTTCAAATTGCCAGCAGTTTCCATAGTCATCTAAAATGTGATCACAAGAGATCTGATTCACATGGGTTCATGGAACTAGAGCAGCTCCTGGCACCAAAATTCACAACCTCTGACAGTGGAGCACATCCCTGTAACCCTCCAGGATCAGAAATGCAGACTGAGGGGTCTGCTCCTAGCAGAGGGCACTGGCCTCAGGTAGAGGCATTGTTTGATTTATTTTGTTGTTGTTGTTCCTTGTAACAATTTACAACAGCTTCATACTACTGCAGTAGAAAGAGTTACAAAGGAGGAGTTAGAATTCAGGCTGTGTTCTGGTGAGTTTCTCATCTTTGTTCATTGCAGATGTTAAGTCATTTTGAGATGCAAGTCATTTCTTTGAAAAAGCTTTCTTTGGGGCTGAAATATAATGGCAGGAAATTAGCTGTTAATCCCATCTTTTCTTGGACAGACTAGACATGCATAATAAACTCCCCCTTTCCTCCTCATTCCTTGCCCAGTGATTCAGTTTGACCTGAAAGAAAACGTTTTCTTCCAAGAAAGACAATGTTTATGAGGTGCAACCCTAGTTTGGCTCTGATGATTAGAGACACATGTATCAACCTGTGCAAAATCTGTGATGGCTGTTTAAAATGAACCCTGGTCAGGAAGGCTGAGATCACGAACCCTGTAATATTCAAAACACCAGTACTAGCTTAACATGATATTCCAAAGTTGCATCCAAACTCACAAACCTGCTTTATAACCCTTGCTCCAGTTGAGCACAACAGAGACAGTAAAGCTCCGTAAATTTGCCTGGGAAGGAGCCACACTGCAACCCTCTCCCTCCTTCCTTCTTCTCAGGGGGGACCTGGGGGGAGGCACATCCCAGAACCGGGAATGTGGTTGCATTACCTTTGTCTTCCAGCAGATTTTGGCTACTTGCAGAACCCGGAGCCTCCCAGCTGCTTTGCAATGCTGCCAACACACTGTCGGAAATGGGCAAAAACAGGGATATAGAAAGGTTAGAGTTGTCATTGCACCCGGAGGTAGAGACCTCCGAGTTTAAGAGATGGCTATATATTTGTCAATACTGACTGTTTTCTATTAAATTCTCTAACAGACTTAAAATAAATAATTATTTTTCCAGAGCTAATCAGAAAAAACAGCAAGCGTGATTATATGGTCTGGTGAACAGATATCAGATACAACCTTCACATTTTCTCACGTGTGTACTAGACCATGTGTCTCACTGTGGTGGAAAAGCTTAGACTTTCTGTTTCCCCATTTTAACACTCATAACTACTTCAGCTCATGTTGTAATAACTTCTTGGGCACAGGTAGAACGAGTATCAGTGTGAAGAGACGGTTATGTTACTTTCTGCTTATGTGGCTGAGAATATTTTGTTATTTCAGGGTATTCCAGCAAATGAAAGAGACACCTTTGGGAAATTGGGAGAAGTTCTTCCACTGAGCAGGAGCATACATTCAATCTTGAGTTCATTGCTTCTGGTGGGCAAGCATTAAATCAGGTGCTGTGATCAGATCCCTGGCAATTCCTTCAGCTTTTTTTAGCACTCCTTGTTCCTGCCTTAGTCACAAATCCTGAGAAAGTGAAAAGTGATAGGGAAATAAAAAGTTAATACATGCCCTTCTAATTGTGCAGTGAGGATACTGTAATGTGAGAGTGGAAAATATTGTGGTGGAAATTAGAAGTTTGTGGAAAATACAAGAGACGTGTGGAAGAATGAGTTAGATCAGACAGCTGCCTGGGAGAGAGGGCAATGTTCAGCACTGCCTCTCTCGGTGTGACTGTGAGTCAGGCATTTAAGGTTGTACTCTTTAAACAATAACATATAGCACTGCCCCAGACTTTTCAGGTTTTCCATGCCTGACCTAAGGAGACACCAACACTGAAGTCAGTGGGAGCCTTTGTTCCTGCAGTAATTCAATCCCTCGTTGAATTTAGTACCCACAAACAACCATGAGACCTCCCAGGGCACTTATAAATGGTGCGGGGGCATGATGGTAGGCATGCCAGGTACACTGAGCGGGATAGCGATGCGTTACTGCTGTCACGTCATGTAAGAAATGCTCCCTTTCAGTTTTAAGCATTGTGCTTTATTACTGTTCTGACTTATCTCCAAATATAACAATGCCAGAACATCTGCTTATTTAAGTAGTTCCATTTGGTCTTAAACCCATCAGGTTCTTGAGAAAAGGACTTTAATAGGTCCTTTTCTAGTGAATAGCTGGGAGTTGCTAAAACATCTTGGGCTGGGAAACAATATCATGTACTGTAAAACTTCTCCATTGCATTGCTGAATTATTTTTAAATAAGTTGCTTTGAAAGTAATTTTTAGTCAAACCAATAGGACTTGAACTGAAATTCATATGCCAGGCAGCAACCTTGTGAAATGTAAACCGAGTTATAAACCTATAGAAAATGGATTTTATTATGGAAATGTAAACTGTCCCCTAAGCATAGCATGGGGAGGTGATGCTATAACAACATCCTAGTAAGTAATAAACAACAGCCAGTATTATATCGGATGACTGGGTACAGCTCAAAATGTATCTGTTTGGGTGTTGAATTATCCCCAAATTTGAATTATGGGCATATAATTCAAATTATCCCCTTCCAGCAATATAAAGTCTGACAGACATATTTTTTTAATATACTTCTTGTGCTGTTTTGCATTATGTCACATCCTCCAGCGTTAAAAGCACAGCTTTCCTAACATGATTCATCAGAAATCATGGGGGAAAAATAGTTGAGATCTGATATACTGAGTACTCTTAAATTACATAGCAGCTTCAAGTGTAGTGTATGAGGAGACAGAAGCAGAGTGAATAACTATGTCTCAGGCTGTCATGTCCGTGAACTGGGAAACTCACTGGCTCATTGAATCATTTCCTGGTACTTCTACTCATCCATCGATACAGAAAGCAACCAGACTGGGTTTACAGAGATGAAAGCCAGAGTAATTCAGAGCCAGCTGTAATTCTTTATAAAACATACACTAAGTATTTTTGTTGACTCCTGCATGACATTTCCAAGGTGGCTGGGAAACCAGGCCATTTGTTACACAGAGTCTAGATCAATAGAAAGCACAGAGGAAAACAAGTAAAGTTAACATCCAGTGGAAAGGACAGGACAACTTCCAAGTTTGCACATCTCAGATGTGCACAGTGTACATTTCAGGGGAACATCCTGTTCTTCAGAACATCGTATTCAATTATTGAAAAATATTAAGCATGAGGAAAGCTACTGCCTTATGTATATGTAATTGTCAGACTTACCAGTGTATAAAATAGAAGCATTTACACACTCATTTTCTTCTAGCTTATCTGTGCCATTACAATGGCTACCTATGTCTTTTTAATGCCTATTCCACAAACGTTTTGTGGGTGATCTCACACCTGACTTCTCATTTTCATTAATGCTATTTGTTTTATCACCACAAAATTACTACAATTTAGCATATAAAAGAACCTAATATATACCAAAAAAAAGTGTCTTTCATCAGACATGATCTATCAAAGATAAAAATAATTTGTTATATTGGTTCTCAAGTAATCTTGGTCAGATTTCATAGTAAAGAGTCTTGCTGACCTCATTTACAGGAAATCAAGGCTCATTTTTCACGATTTTATTTCAGAGTAAACTTTTTAAACACACCTTGTACAGATTCAGGACTGACTTCATGTCATTATAAGGATCAAGTCCATTTCCATTTGTATTTTGCATGCTGTCCTTATTCAGATAAGTTTATAACCAGGCTTTCAGTGTATTCTACATTAAAAGACAGAGGAAAAAAATATTAGTCTCTATAGGTTTGTCTTCATAGGATTACTACTTGCTAAGATTTAAAAGAATTAACACATCACCTGGACTTTACATATAAAGATTTAACTTTTTGATAAACAGCAAACTCATCTACTGCTGTGCTAGCTATTTTTAACCCACCTTGTGAGTATGCTTTTTTATTGCTTTATACAGCATATCTGATTCTCTCTAAAGCACAAACTAAAAAATCTATCCGGCTGTCATTTGCTGCATAGTGCCATCTATCATCATGCAGCTTGGCAGCTGTAGGGCATGGGGGGGGGGGGAAGCTGAAACAGGAGGAACAGTCAAGGACTTTCACATGTAGCACAAAAAAAAATCCTTGTCACAATTATTTATGGCTCTTGCTGGGGCACATAATAGGACACATAAAACCTCTGTTTCAGTTTCAAGCACCCTCACATCCAGGCTCCCTTGTCGAAGTTGGTCGCAGGCAGTTTTGCTTTACACATACAATTTCCTGAACAATGCCGAGCACTTGTGAAGTGACAGTGACAAATACTAGAGATGCTGCTGCAGCTCTGCAGGCTGTTACAGGAGCAGTGGTGTCAATAATCAAGGAAGGCTGCCAATGATACCAAAATGCCAGTATGATATTCCACTTGTTCAACCAGCTATCTGCAATGCTTTTATTT
The DNA here is from genome assembly GCA_013400335.1 of Eurystomus gularis. Lineage (NCBI taxonomy): Eukaryota > Metazoa > Chordata > Aves > Coraciiformes > Coraciidae > Eurystomus > Eurystomus gularis. The sequence goes on along the minus strand of VZZY01012432.1, from coordinate 640,450 downwards.
TGAAGTTGCAGAAAACTTCTCGTGTCCCTGTAGTTCCAGGCTGCGAGGAAATAAAGTGCCACAGGAACCTGTGCCAAGAAATAATTTTTCATTATTTGATCTTCTGTGTAGTTTGATTTTGCGATAGCTAAAATATTGCTATTTCAGAGAGGCTTAATGAATATTTAGCAGTTTCCTATTAGTGTTAGCCTGGTGTGAAGTCTTTTTGTTAGGGTCTATCATATCAGCCCTCTGCATGGTGTTCTTGACTTTGTTGTTCATAGTGTAACCTTTGGTTCAGGTCCCAGCTGATGGATTTCATAGCAACTCTGTCTGCTGCCTCTCTAGAAGGCAGGCAATGGAGAGCCGTGCTGCTAAGGAAACCATGCTTTAGATAATTAAACATAAAACTCGGGTCCAATCCAATAAATTGTCTTGCCTGCAGTTTCTCAAGAAGGAGCGTAGACAGATATTAACCTTGATGTCCCCATTAAAGTCCTCTGATACACTTTTTGTTTCCCATATCTCATAGTATTTCTGATCTCCAGTGTTAAGTAGCAGACTGTTAAATTACCAGAAGAGAGGCCAGGATATATTTGCTGCTGTGGAGCAAATAAGTTTTGAACGTATGATCCACAAAACCACCAAGAATACAAAAAAAAACAGAAGTACTTGAAAAATACACCACCTTTAAGCACAGTACATTTTCACTATTCTTAATGCAGCCACAAACAGCCTTCAAATATGCAAAATGACTGTCACTAAACCCACTTATTAATAAATTAGGGTTACATTTAACTAAGTGAAATGCACCTGACCTCTTTCTGAGGACGCAGGAAAAGGTGGTGGCTTCTAGGACGGCTTCAGTGATCTCAAATGTTAAAAGATGCCTAGAAAAAGAAAGATCTGAAAGATGAATTTAGCAAGAGATGAATTATGTTTTCTGTGTTTAATTTCAGTTGAACTGAGTATGCTGCCAATTATATACAGAAGTTCACTCAAACTTGTTTCTCATGACCATGTTCCTTTTAGGTCAAAAGTGCTCCTACATGAAGAAGGGATGTTTTAGGAAACATCGATCCTGCTAGCTCAGTTATGTCCCACATCCATCCTATCGCCCCTGCACAAGAAGTGTTATGAGAAACTGTTTCACATATGGCAAAGCACATCTCTGCCTGTGACTTTACATTCCACCATCAAACTTCCCTCTAATTCTATACAGAGAGTTCCTCTTGAACAGAGGTGGTCTGGATAAGTGTAAGTTGAAACAGCTGTGTGCTCTTTACCTCATCTGCACCGAGAATCACAGCCAGTTTCTGCTCATTGCTTCCTCCTTCACAATCTAATTAAACATGTACACGTGAGGTTTTTTTGCCTGCATAGTTTCTTTTTAAATTTCCTGTCCTACTTGGATTTCTCCTCTCACATTAGTGAAAATAGGAATGGGATCAAAAGTTGGTCAGACCATATTTACATCCATTAATGTTGCTGTTTTCTCAAGCTCACTGAAAACTGAGAGAATGATAGAATTCATTGCTGTTTCTGCCAGTAACAGCTACATAAAATGAATCTTGTAGATCCCAGTGTGCAGCATTAATGCACAATGTTGTCTTGATTCCTATGCAAAGGTAGGGAAGTTAACATCATTACATATTTTGCAATAGTCTGATTAATTGAGCGAATGTGCTTGCTTATGGGAAGTCTGAGATTATGGAGCTTAAGCAGGATTTTCTCTGCAGTCCTTCATGAAACCCACAAAATACCCACTGAAACTCTCATAAGCTCGCAAAACCCAGGTAGATTGAGGAGACCTGACTTTGGATAGTTTTGCTAGTGTTTGCAAAATATGTTTTACTTTTTCCAAGAAAAGTAGAAAAGAGTGCATAAATACTGCTGTTGTGTCAGATACGCTAACTGCAGTACATTGTGGAAAAGGACGGCTGTCAATCAAACTAATTTCTCATGGATTGCTTCTTGTCTTTAATTTCTGTTCCTTTGCTTCTATTTCCTACACGCTTGTAATATCTTATTCTTATGGTACTTTCTGAAGAGGAAAAATAATTTTCCTGGAGTTTATAGATGCAATGCAGAAGATACTTAAATACTACGAAAAAATAACCAAAGTATATTGGTAGTTAAATGATCCGTACAGTAGAGATGCCCACAAAGTTTCTGTTTATTTTCAATGCATTTATTTTCTCTTGAGATTTTTGCTCGAGAGTCTGTTTGCATATACTCTGGGCACCTTTAGAATTCTGAACTTGGGGACATACAAATAATGTTAGTGTTAAGGCTTATCTAAGGAGTAGAAAACTGGAAGGCTTCGGTCATGGCATACTTCATAGGATTTTCCACTGGTTTCCTTTCAGCATCTCATGTTTGGAGAGGTTTTCATTTTAAGGTGCTTTTCTTTTCTGCTTTTCTTAGTCCAGATTTTAGTTATTCCAAGCAGAAAAATGTTCATTGCTCATTCTTTTCTTATGAATTACAAGGTTGTAAAAACATTGAAAAAAAACCTAATTTGCCATAGTCTGGGTATGTTGACTCTTAACAACAAATGGTACAAAATAATGACTCATTGGGTCATTTGGGAGAAAGCACAAATATTTAGTGTGAGATTTTTTGGGTTTGCATTTTATAGAACTGGAGTAAGGTTGTGAGTAGCTATAGAAACGATGTTGGTATTCCTCAGTGCAGTTCATCTCATAAAATTGATCTTATTCTTCATTGAATTTATTTCATCATCATATTTATATTCATCATTCATATAATGATTTGGTTGGCTCATAGTCTAACATGGAGATAAATACCACACGCGTTCAACACTGTATATATTTAATACCATGGCCTTTAAACTGGCATGTTTGAAACCTCCCACTTCAAAAAAAGTCTGACCAAGAAAATTCTTGGCAATGTTTATATATTTGTACTTGAAAAGCAGAGGGGAATGGAGGCATGTTGGGATACAAAAATTGGTATACTTGATCATTTCCTTACAAACCATTCTTGATAATTGTGCACAAGAGGTGTGCAGTGTATTTTTACACTTCTAGATTTCTACAAGCGTGCTTAGAATCTGCTTTACCCACTCTTAGGTTTTACACAACCACATAATGTAATATTTGATGGTAAAATATTTAAAGTTTCTGTAAAGAAGCAAAAAATAAAGCCATAGTACCACATCCATTCCGGTGCACAAAACGAACTGCCATACGAGTGCATCACCTGAGATTTTCAACAACTAAAAAGTACAGTCTTGTGAAAGGGTGCCTTTCAGATTTAGAAGACAAAAGATTTTTATTTACTGTACAAATACTTTTAATTGTATGGCCATCTAATGACTCTTATGTAATCAGGGCTTTTCAGTGCATTATATAGTGTTTTCAGTTTGGTGGTGTTTTGTTGTTTGGGTTTTTTTTTAAATTTAAGCTTATTAGGGGTTTTATTTCTTGTGATGCCACAACACATTGTTCTTTGCTTGAGATTGACACCAATTTAGTAAGATGTGGCAAACATGCAGCTACCAAGGAAATAGTTTCCTTAGCAACAAGGAACCTATTGACAACGCTCAACGCGGAACCCACTTTAACCCCAATCTGTGGAGTTTCTGTTTCTCTGTTTTCTGGCTGTTCTTTGCAGCTGCAAAGATCAGATGTTAGAGGACCAAATTTTGCTGTTATATAAACACAGGCAAAGTTATCTCCAATGTGCATGAAAGTAGGAGTTGGTTATCAACCACTTGTGCCGTCAAAACTTATGAATTTAACATTGCACATTAACATTTAAAATGTGTGGTGTATAAGTCTAGGCTTAAGTAAAGTCACACCAGCTGTAAGCTGAGACCAGCTGACATATCCGGGCTTTAATAGAGCTTACTGTAAAATAGTAGAAGGAAAAAACAGTCTCAATGTGTACTGTTGACACACATCTTTAGTCACAGGATATTTATATGCCATCAATGTAAAAAAGCCTGTGTAAATGCAATATTAAGTTTAGGATTGATGAAAATAGTGGGAGAAATAAAATAAACATTGCACAATCTCATGTGGGAATTGCCCCATCTAAGTCATCTATCATGTAAAATATCAATAACGATGTATGACTTTGGGAGAGGAAAAGGCTTAATGTGTTTCAAAGGAATTTTGGGTTTGTTGGCCAATACAAGTGGAAAAAAAACACATTTCATGATAACATTCCTTGTTGGTTATGTTTATACTAATTGTCTTAGTGCATCTCTCATGCATTCTCCGCTTTTCTCATTTAGGCACCAATATTACATGGAATGGCCCAGGATTAACGATGGTAGCCTAAACCCAGAGGATATTTGAACACAAATCCCTGTTCTGCTACACGTTTTCTGTGCAAGTCCCTGTGGACTCAAATTTCCAAAGGGATTAGCAATTGTGAATGTTCCCAGTTTGGAACAATCACCTAGAGACCCATTACGAGAATATGATTTTCGGAAAATGCTAAATACTGTTCTACTCAAAATCAGATCTCTTTAAACTGTTCCCAGTTAAGCACCCAAATTTGAAGCACTGCATATGTTCGAAATCCCACGAATCTTGGCATTAACATCTCTACTAGTGCATCAAAGCTCAGAGACAGCTGAGGCAGAAATAACCCAGTTAGCCCAAAACTGTGTATTGCAAACCTGCTTAGCTCTGTGCCCAAGGTGATAAACTCTGCTGAGACACAGTGCAAGTCAGCTTGGATAGAACAAGGTTTAGATAGTTTTTCAGGCCCAAGACAGTATTTCTGCAAAGTCAGGGAATTAGTAACTCCCACATCTACACGCCAGCCTGCTTAGAGTTAATCCAGTGATGTAGGCACTGTCATCCATTGCATCATTCGAGCTTGACCTCTCCATCTCCGGTCCTTTCACTCACACAGGTTTTTATACTGATGTGTGTTTCAATGATGCTTAGGATAATGTAATACTAAAGCCATAAATCCTAGTTTCTAATTTATGTGTAAACTACCTGATTTCTAGGAGGGCTGTGGTCCATACAGAACTGAGAGTTAACAAGCGAAATAGTATTGTTCAAAAGGTATGATGTTTAAAAATAAAATGTTTCTTTTTAAAAGAAAAGGAATACAGGAATTAAATAAGTTTTTTGCCATGTTTTCCATAACAAAAAGCAGCACTAAAGTGCTAAATATTGACATTAGTATAACTTCCAAATAGCTTCTAGGTAGAACTCAGTACTTCATCTTTGCCAGCTTTGAAGATTTGGGGCAAAATTTTCCATAAAAGTCTATTATGACTTTTATGGAAGTCATAATAGCAGCAGCAGCACACATATAGTCTTTCAAAAATAGCTATTAGATTAATTTTCACCATAACTGGTTGGACTGTTTTAACACTTTACAACAAAAGGAGAAAATTACAAATGTGGGGGAAAAAAATCTGTTTCGTGTCAAACATAAGAATTAGCAAAAACTCTTGAATCAATAAGAATTTTTATGATGGCTTTGGTCATAAAGATCCAGTTTTGAGAATAAAGCCCTTTTTTTACTTGTGCATAAATAATGTAGAAGTGGCTGCACAAATATTTCTAGAAATACATTTGAGATTATTAATATTTTCCTACATGAAATTATTAGTTTGTGTTTTGTCCCACTGATCTCAGTTAACTCAAGATAGATGCTTGCTTTGTGCTGGACACTTGGAAAAAAAAAGGTGCATCCTGAAGACCTGGCTTGAGTATTCATCTGCTTTTGTGTTTGGGGTTGTTTTTTTTTAATTTTTTTATCCCTTTCTCTACTCAAAAATGTTAAACCTGTGGCATCTATTAAAGAACTTGCTGCTAAACTGCTGTAATTAAATTGCTATATCAGCAGTTCCACACTGAGCATCTCTCTCATTCTGAATGGTTGTGATTTGATTATCTCTTCCATGAACCCTTGCAATTCTGTGGATATGCTTTTGTATAATTAGATGAAGTGTGGCCTGAAAACCAACAATATTTCCTAGCCACTGGTTTTAGAAATCTTTGCTAGAGAGAACGTTAGTGATAAACTGATTTTTTTTATTTTTATGCAAATTACAAGTATTATAATCTACCATATATTTTAGCATCGGTTGTTCTTCAATTTGAGAAAATGCTGATTTAAAGCATAGCTTAATACAAATTATTCAGTGAAGCGTAATAGCAAAAAAGAAAGAAAAAGACAAAAAAAACCTTCCTTCCTTAAAATTATCACATTCATTTGGTCAAAGATAGATATAGTTTCATTTTAAAAAAAAAATCTTTCATCTAGGATGGTCTTTAAAATACATATGTAATAAAACTTCTTACCTCCAAAATCACACTAATAATAGTTTAAGAATTTATTTGTAAATACATACGTGACATATAATATACGGTCAAAGTTTGGGCTTCCCTTACACATTTGTAATCTGACTTTTAGTAAAGATAAGCTAGTTACGCTAGAATAACAAAAGATAATTAAAACATAATTTATGCCATACTCTTACTTTTTCTAAGACTATGCACTACAGTGTTTCTACAAACTTATATTGTGGAATGTTGGCTGCATCCTGAGGCTGAACCTTTGCTGCTGTGCGCACAGAATACAGACTGGCGCAGCAGCAGCATATCACGTTCTTCCAAATGACCGGTGAGCTTGTTTCAGTCACACAGATCAACACATTTTTGTCCCTGTTGTATGTATGAAAGATCTGGGTTATCAGTCGCTCCTGAATGTCTCTGTGATCCATGCTGCCCCTGCGTCTCTTCCTTTTTGCTTTAAGCTGAGAGCAGCAGCGTCTCTATTTTTTCATGTCCTACCGCACAGGGCACAGTGTCAACACTCGACATAATAAATGCTAATGCAGTCAAGCCAACAACTAATTTCATTGGTAACTCATCCCAAAAGGCAACTAAAAAGACTATTTTGAAACATATGCCTTTGTGGATGTCAAATAGCGATAATTTCCAATTGACCCCTGCTGGATTCGAGCAAGTGAGTGGGAAGGGTTTTAACCTAATCCTAATGCAGGTTTCTTGAGCCATTCACTCCCTCACACTCAAACCAGGTGAGACTTCTTTTTTTCTGGAAACAGACATTTCAATTTCATTCTTCCGTCTCTAGTGGATAACGATGCCAAAAAGTAACATTAGGGATACGTTAGTACTTCAGGTTTTCTGACACTTATTAAAAACTCCATATGACTACACCGCTGCTTGTCGAGGTCGTTCAAGCAGAAACTCTGTGGCACACAGCCACTGAAACCATGGATTAGGCACTAATGAACTTGTGTGATCAGTCCCATTATCTTTTAAACTGCAGATGCTCCAAAGTTCTCTAACAGTCCAAAAAGAAGGAGGTGACAAAGGACGCATCTCTTCTAAAGTATTTTCCAAAATACTGGAGTGGAGGAGACATTGAATTTTGAAAGGAGGCCATGGGATCACCAAAGACAGATTCTGCCAGGACAGAAAATAAAATAACAGCGATAAAAGCTTTGATCTGCTAGGGACAATCGCAGTCCAAGCCAGAGCATCCTTCTCCACATGGCACAGACAGGGAGTTTTTAAGAATTAATAGTCAAAATAAGAGTGGCTGCATATTTCTTTATCAACCCCAGTGAACTTTGCTAGGCTGTGATTTTTAAAGAGTAATGATGATATGGTCACTGTGGCCACCTGAATACACAGTGTAGAAGTAGAATTGTTGCTTCTTGGTGACTAGAGCAGTTTATAGACCATCTTGGGAGCTTTGCAGAAGGCCATGCTATTTGTTGGAAAAGAAGCTGGAAGGTTTTTCCACAAAGTATCAAATATTGCATCTCTTTTTGCAGTGTGAAATCCTGGGTCTGGGAGCTGGAGGGAAATGCAAACTGGGACTTGCTGAACTAGGAAAGCACTCTGATGTCAGCCTTACATTCAACCCTGTGTGCGTTACTTCACAAGCTATCACTGCTTCATATAAGGAAATCTGCTGGGTTTCGCAATACACTTTTGTGCTTTGATAGACCACACTAAGTCTTCAGTAGGAATCACTGAACCTGATGGTTCTCTTCACTATATCCTACTGGAGATAAGACTTTTATTCTCCAACCTTGAGATTTCAGTCCACATTCTTCATTTCACAGGAGGGTCCCCCACCCACAACAGTTCCTCCAAGCACTCGCTGTTCCTCCCTGGGGTCCTGGGACTAGAAGAAAAGCAAGTGCTCCCAATCCTGATCCTCAAGACCAATAATTAAGACATTCCTTGTTGAACAGAAAGTAGAAGTAACCCAAGGATGTAATTCGAACCAGTCTCTGCCTTGCTCCCATCTTGATCCACAGCCCATTGGACAAGAGAGTCATTCCTTTCTCCTCTTTCTCTAGCTCTTCTTCTTCATGCCCTGACTTGACTCATGCTCACTTCAATGAATGTTAAATAAGCAAAACCCCAAAATGTCTGAAAAATTTAAGCAACTGTGTTTTGGTAGCAAATAAGAAAAGAAGAGTCTTTGGGCAAATTAGAAACGTTGATTCCTACTGTTGCATTATTAAGAAGAGTATTCAGTGTATAGTGGAAGGATTTCATCTTATCCATATGCATATCTCTGTCGCTTTCTGTTTTCTTTATAAAAATGCCAACCTGATTCAAGCGTTCTGCCTTGAGCAAACTACGCAAAAATATTAACATTTCATTAATAGTGCATGCCCTAATATGTAAATGATTATATATGACAAGCATCTCTTTATAGCAGTAATTGCTAAATGCAAGAGGGTCATGAAAGCTGAAATTTTGGTGGGCAACAGACTTGAGACACGTGATTGCATGGTAAGCTACTACTTTCACTAATAGCTTGAAAAGCAAAGAAAATCCAGTGACTTCTGGTCTGAGTCGCCTAGAAATTACCACGTGTTTCTGAGGTTAATGAGAGTGGAATTAAGCACATTCACACGTGGTATCTCTGAGCTGTTTCTGTAAGAGCTGTTAATGTAGGACAGAAGTAATAAACCAATAAATTAAAGATTCTTAATTATCATTAGAAAATATTGCTATCTTTAAATGCAGATGCAAACTGGGAAAAAAAAAGTAAAGAACATTCTGTTTTTAAATTAGCATGAATTAAGAAAAAACACAACTCAGATTTTCTTTCTGTCTAGTTCTAACTGGGGAAATGCTGAATATGCAGTGATTTTTTTTTTTTTTTTTTACATTAATAATAATAGGAAATAGTAGATAGTGGCATCTCAGCACAATTCTAATTTAATGAGAAACAATAAAATAGTTTTCCAAAGGGGCCTATTTAGGTCCAAGAAAGGGGGATATTAAACTTTCAGGATTTATTTTACTTTCGTTAAGGTATGCTGATGTGCATTTTCTATGGCTATATTCTATCTGCTGATTAGATCTTTTATAATTTCCTTAGTTGGAAGAGAGCTGATATTCTTCAGACTGGATAATTTTGAAAAGGCATCAGGCAGGTCAGGTTTTTTTAGTTGTGGTTGCGTTGGTATACATTGCAAAACATTTCCTTTGGCTTTGTGCAAGGTGATGTCATGAAAGGGAAGGAAAGCCAATTCTCAGCCCACTTGCAGAGGTTATTCTTATGGAATTTAGAAAAGGGGGAGAATTATAACCCAAGGAAATGCCCACCTGGAAAGCAGCCTTAGCCATGGAAGTGCTACTGTGACACTTCTGAACTATGACTCTTATGAAGCACTATAGTGACATACCCAAGTGGAAATCTTTTCAGGGATAAGTTTTTTTTTTTTTTTTTTTTTCTTTTTTTTGCTATTAGAATTTATGTTTCTGTAAACAGCAGATATTTTATTTCATTAAGAAGTCACACAGTTATGTTATCTGGGCTTTTTTCTTCATGGGTGTTTTTATTTTGCGCTTTTTTTGTGAAAACCAATTTGATGGAGACATTGTAGCCAGCCCTGGACCAAGAGAAGTAGAAAGTTTGGTTCTTATAAACAATTCACTGAGAATTATGTGCACCTGGAAGAGAATGGTGCTTGGGCAAGAAAATAAAGAAGCCAGATATCTAAATTAATGACTGTTTACTGTGTAGTGTAGGTCCTACAAACTTGCACAGGGACTGGAGGCTTTGCTTTTTTTCCTGAGTGCACATAGTAAGCACGAAGGAATTCGTTTCTAACCTCCGATGGTTCTTAGATATGCAGAAATAACAGTGCACTTGCCTAAGCCATAGGAGCAAAAATCTGTGTCACGCAGCAAGTTAACTGAGGCATGACTGCATGGTTTCCTCATGGGTGTTTCTGATTTTAAGAATAGAAGATATAATAGTGCTGTTGACTGAAAGCATAGGTTACTTAGTCTTCAATTAGTGAGGGAATCTGAGGAGACTATTTTCTTCAGTGATTCAATAGGTAATCACAGATCGCATCTTACATCCTTCATAAGTCTCCTTTGTACATTTTCATAGGCTAAAAAGCTTTAAAACTTCCTTAGGAAGCAATAGAAATTCCCCTAAAATATTGAAACATAATTGTTGTTATAATTATGTCAAGATAGTCAAATATGTGACTTAATATCTCAACATTTTTACTATTATTTAGTATTTTAACCCAAAACTAGTGCTGTTCTAGTTTCTCCAGCATTCTGTGTTTGTTTCCAGCCTTTTCCTTATGCTGGAAATCTGCAACAAAACATCTTCTTGTGATGTGCTTAGATCCACATATTTACAAGAAAATCATATGACCCTAGAGACAGCAGAAGGCTCCATGTTCTAACACCAGGCATGGCACAGGCTTTGAGATTTCACTATTACTGTATGTGCACTTTTCACATGACAGTAATACTAAGTAGGGTTTTTTCAAGTAATGTTTTTCTATTATATAGCTGAAATTTTACTTTGTTAGAAATTCTTTTTATTTACCTATTTTACTTGAGTTCTTTCATAAATGTCTTATATCTTCCCCATACTTAATAGTCTCTCATACAGGAGGGAGAGCTTCAGTTCTAATCATACAATGCCAAACATTAGTCACTGCGGTGCTCTCAAAAGGTTTCAGAGTGCGCTGTTCAGTGCTGTACAAGTTGCTGCTCTCTAATTAGGTTTCAAAGTATGTATTTTCCATAAATGCAGCAGACTTGGGGAGCAGCATTTGGCCAATTTGAGGCTAATAAATGAAATCATTTTTTCAGGAACTGCAAGAATCATGATTTTCGATCATTCTGCGCTGACTTTGTTCTCAGGGATTCTGTTTGACGTCAATCTCTTGAGAGACCTTTTTGGGTAAATTTCAGTAGACGTCATTATGATCAAAAAATAACATATATTTTTATTTAAAGCACATAATTAGCTATTGAAATTCATATTTAAAACATCGTTTGCTAGTTTCCGTTTTCTGTAATGTCTCTTTAGTTCACATCATCTTTTTTTGTTCCAAAGGTCTATGTTAAAAAACGCTCTTTCTTCCGAAGGACACTTGCTGTGTAATCCTTTGTTAGGATAACAGGACCATCTGGTCCCATCCATCTCTTTACAATTTGATGCTGGGTTAATTGCACCCTGTCAGCATGCATGATTGACACTATGTTTTCTCTCTTCACTAAGAGTAGTCTATTAACCATGCCATTTGTCTGAATTCTAGGAGATCTTTTCACAGCTGCTTGTGTGGGACCATATACTCTTCTCCTAAGTTTTGCTATCAGCCATTACAATAAAAATACATAAAAAGTAAATTAATAATAGATATTCTCAAACTTGGTGGATAGGGGCAACCCAATGCATTCTTCTCTACAATGAAATAAGCTGGTTTTGAATCAGTAAATTAGAGGCTCCATTATTTCTTTAGCAGAAGAAGAATGGGCAGCTCTTTTCAGCCTGTAGTTAGTGTATTGTCACTGCAGCAGGCCACGAATTAATGGGCACAATTCCTCTGACTTCAACTGAGTTATATTAATTTATCCTATCTTTAATCTGACCTCATTAAGCAAAACACTTAATACACAATACTTCTAGTTTCTCTATAAATACTACCAACTGCGTAACAGTCTGGGCAACTGCTTAGTATACCACATGTGATCTCGATGCTCTCATTTTAGCAAATATAACGACAGCTAGGTCTGTCCTGATCAGATGTTTACTCCATTTTAACATTTGGATCTGTGTGTGTTTTGCTTTGCTTAACACAAAGGGATCCATGTTGTTTCCATGCAGCTTCATGTGAGGTCTAACAATAAGGCCAGAGATCTATCGCAGGAGCTTTCTATGTTGCAGTAAGTGTTCTCCTGCTGTCATGGTACCTGATTTGACCGCTGCTGGACAGCCATGATTCACTGTTTGCATTAAAAGAAGTAGGCCAACCAATTCATAATTTTAAGGAAAGCCAGTTTAACAGCTCTATTAGTTTTACAGTTCAGACTTCTGCAAGCTTCCATTTTTAAGTCACTTGATTGAGCAAACTTCAGATTCCATGGTCCTGATCTTTTATGGCTTTGCACTTCGTGTTGCCAATATATCCATGCCATGTGGGTTTAATGTTGAGATATCATTTTGTATTCACTTAGTACTTATCTTACATGTGTTGATGTTAAGCTAAGGAAACTTGTGCATCATTTTCCGAGGCATAGTTTCTACCTAGAAAATATACTTGTGCTAGGACTTCTCCGATTAAAACTTCTGCAGGGATGCCACAAATAAAGCATATACAGATAAAACAGCATGCAACTGCAAGCAAGATGTTAGAAAATTTAAAAGGGGTCAGTTCTATACCTGGTTAGGAATTTTACACTGGAACACTTTCTGATTGGTGATGCCAGCTTCTCCAGGCCATTGTTTTACTAAGAATGTAATGCTTTCAAGGTTTGTTGAGAAAGCGGTTTGGTTTTTTCCCTGTCTAGTGTCATCTGATCAAAGAAAGATAGAGGCTAACTCCAGAACATTTGAAAGATTATTAAGAGCAGACATACCCCTTCTCACATCCAGGATGAATGCTGTGATCACCCATCCATCAGATATGCTGTGGCGGGTGGGCATCTCTAACCATGGAGCTGGGGGGATGCTCTGTTGCCCTGTAGTTACATATCCAGCTGTGATGCGGGATATATGGATTAAGTTCTTCCATTTGCAGAGAATGATTCCAAAAAAAGAAACTGAATGATCTCATAAATAGCATCTTTGTAAAACCACAATGCAGAGAATCTTGAACCATGGTATCCCACATCCAAACAGGTGCCAAAACACTTAGCTAAGATCTGATTATGTGAAAATGGTTTTAGGTTTGTTTTGTTTTTTAACAGAAGAGTGTCAGGAGAAAAAGACTTGGGTTTTTATTCTGATTCAGCACAGAAAATTTTCTTACCAATTCTACTTTTGATTTTTTTTATTTTTTTTTTTTCTGCTATGGTTCTTTTCCATAACTTCAGCAAACTATTTATAGATCTCCAAATCCCAATTCTCTGGTACATGCAGTTGAAAAATACTTTCTTATCTTCAGTGAATATTAGGTCTTTACATAACATATGTGCATATCACTTACTTGCTCTAAATTTGGTCTCATGCACTTGCAATATGAAAATGTTAATCTCTGAACCATTTCATAAAATCTCTTTCTAGTATTATTGGCAGTTATTATTTATATTGTGAGAGAATAAAAGATAGGTCAATGTCTCTTTGTACTAAATGTTACAGCTATTTTTTAAAAAAACCACCTGCTTTTCCAAAGATCTCTCAGTCAGGAGCTCTAGTTTTGATTGTCACATCCTAACTGATAAGCCAAGTGCTGTTCCCAATTGTACTGTAACTGAGGCTGGAATGGGGCTTTTTGTTTTCTCCTTAGATGTTGGATAACTGGCACATCTCCATATGTGAGGAGATGTGAAGGCTTTACAATATTATCAAACATAATTTCTGAAGGAAATGACAATTCTTTTTTGTTACTTTCCTTGGTACTTTTACATGGCAGTTGCTATAATTTAATGTAATTATATCTTTCACTGTTTTTTATTCTTCTATTGTATATATATTCATGCTTCCTCTGATGATAGTTTTCATTGCAGCTCCCGGTTTTCTTATAGAGAAATTAACTGATTACCTTGCTGCACCTCAAGAGATATGGCCCCCTAATATCCTTCCTTGATATTTTTCCATCTCAGGCTTCTCACTGACGAAGCAGTGAAATGCCCTAACCATTTCTATTCATACTAAGTCTGTCCCCTACCATATTTTGCAATTGTCATGAGAATAGTAGTTCATTGAATTAATCTTGTCCCTAGTCATCAAATTATTATAACTTAGTTTCAGCAAATACAGTAGCTACTCAAAAAACACATTACTTCCTAGAGCTGGTTGAAATATTGTGCACATACAGCAAATGCGACAAAATTTGCCACTTCACTGAGTTTGCGAAAAGGGAGAAAAGGAGAAAGAAATCCCCCCCTTTTTTTCTGCTGTAATATCACTAATTACCTCATTAACAAAAGGCCATTCCATCAACAAAAATGTGCTTTTTGTACATTTTATGCAAGTGACCTTGAAAGTTATATATGAAACAGAGGGTTTGTTGCACTTTTTTTTGACTAAAAAAAAAGCAAATACCTGATGATGCAAAAGACAACGGAAAAGAAAGAATTCTGGCTTCAGACTCGAGACAGTAGCAGTGCGTTCTGGGCAGCAACAATACTGGCGATGCCCCTAGACCTTGGTTAAATTCTTCTTGTCTCTGTATCCTTGGGCAAGTCTGTTCAGGCTCCTATAACCCTGATTCCTACTCCCATTTTCTGCCTACCATGTTAACTTACATTAGGAGGTCTTAGGGGCACAAAATCGTCTTTTATTATCTTTTGTATTATCTTGCCTTGTAAAATTTATTTGAAGTGTCTAGTGGAGGCTAGATAGGTATAATTGTGAAGTAGTGTAATATTGCATAAGTCAATTAAAGTATGTTGATTCATAATAGCTGAAAATCTGTCCATCACCATGAATTTCTGTCTATGGGAAATATTCTCTTTCTTGATTTCTGTGGTATGATTATGGAACACAATGTCAGAAGCAGTGGCAGCCTACTGAGTAAACACAGCTCATTGCAATGTAACATGCACAAAGTTCTCCCAGTTCCACAGACATTTCCAGGTCCTCTGCCTCATGTTTTGATGCAAGGTCATTTTCACCCATGTCCACCACTACACAGTTGTGAGGAATGTAGCTGTAAAAGGTGTGATCATAATGTAATTCATACCTACCTGGCAGAAAATAAATGAATATTTCATTTTACTACGCCACATATCGTAATAGTAGATACTGTGAAAAGAAGCAGATGAGTTAAAGACAAAGATTGTGGCTGTGCATATTTCTGCAGTACAACTGAGACTATAGCTATCTGCCACTGTAGATATATCACAAATACCCGGTAGGTTACAAAATTACAAATTTGCTAACTTAGTTCTCTTAATTTTGTGCCTCAGCAGCTTGAACTGGTTCCATTCTTGGAGACATAAGCCACACACTGACTGAACCCTAGTGACACACCTATGTTACATTGTTAGAAGTTGATAACATTTGATCCTGTCTGTGGCAAACAACCACATACAGTGCTACAGTGCTCTGTTGTATTCTTCCCATTCTCAGGTACAGAAAACACCTTTTCTAGGAGTGGCAATTTTTATTCAGCTGAGACAGGTGAAGAAAATCCCTACATTTTTATGAACCAATATAGACTTAATGGCTAAGAATATGAAATCAAATACTCAGAAATCAGTCTCCCCAACCAGGAGAGAAAATACAAAATATTCTTGGATATTTTACTATTAACTGTAAAGTTACCCACGGAAATTTGGGAGGGACGTCTCAATTAATTGTACTATGGGCAAAATCATGACAGCAATGAAATAAATGGTAAAACAAGTTTTTGATGGAATTAAAGCCAGAATTCCACTGTTGTTATTGATACTCATTAAAACAGCACTCCAGAATCAATCACCAAGAGAAAATAAATGATGTCTCCATCTGCTTTTCAGGAGAACTGATCACCAGGACATTTAGGCTTCATAGAGAAGGGTATTTGTAGCCACATTTAAATTGATACTCTCAAGAAAACAAACTATGATTAGCTAAAATTGCAAATTTAAATCTATTTTGTAAAATAATTTACCTTTCTGAAATTTCCTATGCTGATAGAATCCAGGTGGTATTTCTTTTTCTTTGCAATTTCATATGAAACTCATGGGATCAAACTTTGTTCTTGCAAAGTCTAGACTTTCAGCTTAGACAGGGGCTCATGTTTCCTAGTGTTTGCTGGCTTACGAGCCAGCTTTTCTGGAGAGGTAAACTGAAGGGGAGAAAGCATCCAAGGAAGGAATGACCAGCTCATGCTCACGTTTGGTCTCTACAGACTTGAGGCAGGTTGACCTAGTTGGCTTGTGAGTCTGAATTAAATCAGAGCTAACAAAACCAGAGAAGAAGTAGCCAGTAACTAGTGGGGAAGTTCAGAATAGTTCTGTCAGTGCTAATGAAGATACTCTGAGCACACGGCAGTGGAAAGACAAGCATTCCATTTGTTGTTGCTTCTGCATATAAAGGTTTAAAAAGCAATCAAGTAGCAGGGATTCCTACTGTCTTGTCTCCCCTCTCCAGACAAGTATGAGGTGCCCTTACCTGTGCTTGCTTTCCTATGCAAAGCCAAAATGTGCTTTTATTCATGGAAATCAAATGAAGTGATATCGCGATGAGGAAAAGAGTGTAGGCAGTAAAACACATCTTATGGGATCATGCGTTCCTACACTAAAAATGTCTATGTAAAAGTATTTAGCAATAGATGCCGCCTATAACAACATGCTTCTTTTTTTTTTGTTGTTCCCAAGTCCAGAGACTGTGAGGTTTCACTTTTCAAGACACAGTCATTTTTTACAGTACACTTTCATACTGTCAGAGTTGCTGGGGAAGAAATTCAGTCAGCCATTAAAAGGTGGGAAAGCATCCTGCTGTTATGTATATGAGAGCAGGGCTTTGTCTTGTCACATGTCAGATACGCAGCAGTAGAGGGAGAGAAAATCGTATTGGTATATGATGGAGTTTGCAAGATGTCCTCCAAACCTTAATTATTGGAATGTGTCCTGGGATAAGTGATGCTGTCATTGAACCCTGATTAGTTCAGAGGCAGGGTGGATGCAAGAGGGAGGAAACATAATGTCAGACTGGTTAATTAGCAAGCAAGTAAGAGCAACCCAAATTGTACAATCTGATGAGCAATTTGTCACCCACTCATTTTAAATGAGAAATGTGGTATCACTTTGCATTTCCTTTATATTTTCCATTTTTGGATCTCTTTATACGTGAACTAACTTTTTGATTCCTCTGTGGGGTAAGCAAGTGTTAGTGTGCTTACTACTATGTGAAAAAAACTCAGGGCTGAGAAGACTAAGTGCCTTGTCCAGAGGTTACACATCGAGATCACTGGCAAAAATCCTGTGAGTCTAAACTGGCAGCCATGTACTCTAAACTGGTTTAGAAATAAGAAAATACAGTGTAGACAAATAAGAGTGATGGAGAAGAATGCAAAATTCAGAGGTCAGAATATTTTGCCTGTTGATTATATTGTCCTCTGCACATTCAAGGTTTCAGTTCATTTAGCATTCATAGTAGGCATAAAAATTTTTAGGACAAGAGCTTGGGGTAAATATATTTTGTGCTATTTTGGTGATACAAAAGCTACTGAAAGCTGATTTAGACTAGCAAGTGGGAGTTTCTATCTGTGCACAGTTACTCTTCAGTGGCACGGTGCTGCTAAATGGCTTCTCTACCACCCCTTCTCTCAGCATCAGGAGTCTGCAAAGGGGAAACCAGCACTGCTGCATGGCGCAGTCTGTAGGGTCATGACCAACCACACAGAATTGAGAGTCATTTTATTACTGTAGGGACTAGGCTTGGTCAAAATCAGAGAAATGCTAAGCATTCTTCCTTCCACCTTTAAATTCCTGGGCTGCATCTCAGGCATTGCTTAGGACCGTTTGTGAATGCTGAACTTCTAATATACTTGTGAGCCGTTCTTCCTGACGTTAATTATTTGAACAATTCTTGATACTAGTTATTTGAACATTTCATGAAAGCAAACCTAGCTCTCAGCAGACTATTTCTTTGTAAAACACTCAGGAAACATTACCCTTTAAAATGGAGAAGGGTAATCATCCAAACATGTAACCTGGGAGGTGTTTAGCCAAAAAAAGCAGCAAAATCATTCCCTATTGTTCTTTCACAACAGGAAGATTTTATTTTTTTATTTTTTTTTTTTTTTAGCTTTTGAAAAGTACAGAGTACTTTAGCATTTCCTGGATCACATTTGAAGACTTGCAGCTTCTGAAGGAGTCCTTGAGTGATCTTACGAATGAGCAATGCTTTAAAGCATCATATCAAACTTCTATAATAGTGTCTTCAAGATGTCTATGATATTTAAAGTCAGAAGAAGGGCTTGTCTTTCTGAAGGCCTGTCTTTTTCCAGCCTAATCAGTTGATCTAATAAAAGGTATTACCTCCACCCACAAACTGCATATTTTTCATATCTTTGGAGCATCACAACCACCATATTATTACTATTGCCACCATAATAGGTGCATATGGGCATGAATAACTGTTTCCAGAAAGTGATAAAAATAACCAGTTCCAGGATTTCTCTCTTTAAAGAAGAGAAGGAAAAAAAAAAAAGGCTTTTAATTCTAAAACAACATATGTCTTAAGGGTAAAGATTTCCCATAATAAGTCCCCGGTGTTATTATAGGATTCAAGAACTGTGAACCACCCTGAACTTGCTTCTTTGTCCTTGTGGACCTAAACAGTGGTCCGTTCCTTCCTCTCTGTGTAACTAGAGTGTGATAGTGACACGAGGGCAGGGAGGGAAATTTAGGAAGACCCTCTTTGTATTTATAGAGCTTTAGAGACTTACATATTCAGAGCCCTTGCGTGAACTCAGCTGAACCCAAAAACCAACATCCAGGGTTGTAGGGATCTTGGCCAACAGGTTTCTGTGACATTCCCTGCACGTGTTCCAGTGGGGACAGTAGCTCCCTACTACTGCTTGTGCAGTGAGTGATTTATAACATTTATAGGGTAAATCTGGGGTTTCTTTCAATAATTTTAACCTGGTGCCGTATACAAAATGATTACGTGTCTGTTATGATGCTAGGCCAAGCTCTGCACACATGTGGAATATAGACTTATAGAAGTAATCTGGAGTATGAGATATAGCTAAATTAAACAGTTATATATATAAGAAGATAAGGGAGAGGGGAAGGAGTTTTTCCCTAAATCATCTGAAGTTTCTTTGTTTTATTCTAAATCCATCAACAAACTTTGCCTCCAATGCCAGATTAATTTGATACTAGAACAAATAACATTTATTTTGTAAAATGTTGGGTTAGATTTCAGGTACTTGAAAGGAAGATGTTACAAGTATACTCAAAGTGAACTTAACTATTGCCTAGATGGCCAGAAGTTAAGTCATGAGCATTAGGATCTCAACTAGTAATACTGAATTTTGAGTTTTACTGTTGCTCTCCGTTGTCAATTTAAACCTAGGCTGGCCACATGCATCTCTAGGCTGTCTGTCCCCGGGCAGCCCCACTGGAGCTCTCCCTCGCTCAGTCCACGACGTAGATGGAGGATGTGGAAGTCTGGCAGATGGTTAAACACATCTTGCCTCAGATCCTGGTTCTGCAGCAATTCTGCTATGCTAAACGTGGACTATTTAGCATGCTTTCCAACTGCCTTTATTTTTGAAGAGAGAAAATATGGCACGGTCAGATTTAACCTGATACGATGTTGCACAATTGCTTCTGATTGTTTTAAGTTATTTCAAGTCAGTTACTTATTATCATTTTGGATAACAAATATTGACACATCAGTATTCCACCCATGGCTGAACTGACATAAGCATATAAATATGATGCTAAGCAAGCTGGCAAGTACCTTTTGTTCACAGCTACTCAAATTAAAGACAGGTACTTTGGTGTGTCTTCAACCAGAAACAAACTGTGAAAATTCATTTCCCAGTGCTGTTTGGGTATTTTTGTAACTCACTATGATCACACTGCATATGCAGATACAAGTTAAAAATAAGCTTTTCAACTCCTGCTTGTTTACACAATATTAGAAGCACTTTATAAAAGTGGATGTTAATTAATGCTGTATTTTAATGGCATTCCTATGAATTTGTAAGTACATTCTAGAGAGACTTTCAAATATAATTTACTTTCAAAACAATCGGGATTATCATGATCAAAATAATTCAAATATATTTTTTATTTCTACTACCTTTATTATGAAATTGTTTATGATTAGTTGTCTCACATACAGAAAAGGAAAAAAAGATTTTTTTTCTTAAATTTTTTCAAAAGTGATTTTTTAATAGACTCTTCATTTCAATCTACTTATTTTCAAAGAGAGCTAGGTGCGCTTTAGGTTTTCAGAGAGGTTAGCTATACATTTGTGCTCATTAAAAGGGTACTTATATATTTAATTTTCTATTTAAGATATCTTGCATGCATCCAGCTATCAGTCAAACTCATGCAGTCACAAGGATTGTGCAAATATGTTAAGCACAGTAGCACTTGCAAAGATCTTCTCCACAGAGGTATGCCTTCTGTTAAGTCTACCTAAAATAATTAGAGGGAGATTTAAGTGTTTTCAGGGGAATTCCTTGAAGTTGTGGAAATTTATTTGTTATGCAAAATATGGAGTGAACTACCCTGATTTAGCATGTTATTTTGTAGGATTGAGCAGAGAGCTCTCCAGCATGAAGTGTTAAATTATGATCTGCAGAATAACGGGACCATACGCTCTCAGAATAGTGAACATGTAGGGCTGCACCATATGCCATGGCTGGTGGAAGGGTGGAAGTGTGGCTTTACGCTCTCTGAAACCCAGCTTTAGGGCAATCGCCAAATTCCCCAAAATGCTGAAAGCCTTTGGCCGATGTCTTCATGCTCTCAATTCCACTGTGAACCGAGAGTAGGTGTAACAGGGTAGTTTGCTCAGGCTTTTGGAGAAAATCCTGTAGTTGCTCAGGGAAGTGAGTCAGTTAAATTGTTTCTTGCTAGCAATAGAAACAACTTGGTTAGAATCATGACCTTAAACTCACCTGAGTTTGTCATTTCTGTTAACTATGGTTTTGTATTTTTCTATACTTGTGATTTCTGGATTGGTTTGATGCCAAAAAAAGCCAAAATATTTCTAATTTACCTGTATTTGTGATCATCTTCTTGCCAAAGCACCATAGAAACATGAACAATTATGTCTTTTCTCACCAGATTTTTGCCTCTTACACAAAGAAAACATTCAGTTATCAGCCACGCTCATGGGCCCACATCTGAACAGGCAGCACAACCAGACATAAGTTGTCATCTAAACAAATGCTTAACTATGTAAAGTTTAGATCTTGAGCTGAGCTTAACAGTTTCCTTCTCTACTAGCCACAAAATCTTTTAGCTAAATGTCTTACAAAACCTTTTAGCCAAATGTCTTTGAACTTCTGAAGGTTACAGGCAGATTTTATTTCAGACTTCTTGGCTTGGACGCACCTCTCTTTTTTTTGTACTATTTTTAGGGGCCATTTTCAATGTATTTAGTCAATAGAGACAGTCTCACTACATAACAACGTCTGATAATTCTCTCTAGGCTTAAAGGACATGTACCCAATGTGTACTTGGCTAACGGAAAAGGAATATCTAAACTGTGCCTCAACAGTGGGCAACAGCAACTGTTTCTGCTTCCACATCTATCTGAAACACAAAGAGAATATTTTCTCCAGACAAGTAAATTATTAAACATTCTTTTTAAAGAAAGCATAGGAAATGCTTCCTTTATCATCTATCTATTAATTACAAAAGGAGGTATAGCTTTCAGGTCTCCCTTTGAATCCTTAAGTGGAAGAAAAGTCTCATAACAGAACTTTTTATCCAGTCCATGCAGCTGTCAAAACTCAAGGAGGGGAAGGGGACATGTCAGATGAAGTAAGTAAAAAAGGTGAAGCAGTGTAGTCGAAAGTTATTATGAAATGGCATGCTCCATGCAAAAATGATTGCAAATGCAGAGACAATAAAACTTGAAACATTTTAAAACCCAGCATGGTTACACGAGTTTCCATTTATTATGGTTCACTATTTTAAATGGATCCTGAGTCATAAACATGGCTGCCAGGAGGTCCACCTGGGTCCCATGAAAAAGATAATAAATACCCCTCCCCTGACTTTCTTCTGTCATATTACAGATATTGCCGTGATTGCTTTGGGGCTTTCAACCAGGGCCCTAGGAACTGTGTCCCCTGTGCTTTCCTCTCTCCATAAGTCGTGGTTATAAAACATTTTCATCTGTGCTCTGTATCAGAAAGCATCTGCATTTTATTATATTTCATCTTTGTGCCAAGAAAGGAATATGTTTTGGAACTTCCGAGCACTGTCATATAATTTTCATTAATAAAAGGAGGAGGGAAGTACCATCATCCAGCACTTGAAATGACCTTAAAAGGGGACCCATGTGAAACTGCACAGAAACAAAAGATCTGAACTAGCAGGGCCCAGGTTATCCATGGTGGAAGTTTCTTAATGCTACACCAATAATGAATAATCAGCACCAGTGTTCTGGTATTATAAAAATGAAGAAAAAGAAAAGAAAAATTATACTGATTACTCACAGAACGTAAAATACTGATATCCTTTGGTAGCCATATATCAGCTGTGCTTAAATGTGTTCAGCAGTATAAGTAAAACGAGCCATGGCTGTCTGTTGTTTAAAACCTTGCAGGAGAAAGCAAAGCCTTTATGGCATTTCTTATTATCATTTATTTCCAGAATACTCTGTGCCAGAATTTTCCACTGTCAGCAAAGAGAAGGCTGACCCAGCTTTTTTTTTTTTTGGCAGAAAGAAGCTGTAATGGTGCAGCCACAAACCCAAGGAATTCCCTGGTCTTTCACAGATGTTGGCAAGGCATTAACAACACCTTGCTCTCTCCTCATCTCATCCTTCCATTTGTTTTTTCAGTAGTATAAAGTATATCAACATGTGCTGGCAAGTACCCGGTCAGTGGCCTGTATGGAGTAGATGTTCTCTCCAGCTATAGAGTCCATGTCGTTGGAAAGGCTGTTTGTGATGCAGAAGAGTGAGCTCAGCCCAACTGGTCCCCCTCGTCCTGTTTTCTGGTGACATTTATTTTCTCCATGAATTTAGGAGATCATTTAATCTACCTCAGTTTCCCAATGTGTAAAATGAAAAAATATTGCTCTTTGTGAGACCATAATGAGGGCAAAAAGGTCAATCAGAGCTCTAAGCTGAGAAGTACTTTGCAAGTTCAAGTTATTTTTCTGACACAGACTTTTCTGCAAAGTTATATAGCTAATATTTTAGCCTTTATTTTTTCTTGGCTGGTTTTAAATTGTTATCTTGAAAATGCACAATAGCAGATTTTTACAAACTTTAGCCAATCAGGATCAGCCCCCCCAGATAATGTAAATACAATTAGTTGATTTAAAGCACATTTCATGTTATGCTTATCTGCTAAGTGTTTCAGTTATGGCGTTCATACAGAATGAGTCACTCATACATATTCCTCAAGGAAGAGCCAAAAGATGGAAGGAAAATACAGCCTGAGGAAAAAGTCTATAAAGATTTCTCGCTTTTCTAATCCCTTCTCTCTAATGTTTCTTTGTAAATTTGTCAGATGGGAATGAAATTGCCTCATAACTCTCCAGACGTGAAGAGCATCACTGCACAAAATTACGTACTTGTCAAAGCAAGGGGGAATTTATGTTGGTGTTCCTGAGATGTGATTTTATTCAGTCTATTTCCTTTGTGCACATCATAGCAACTAGAAAGACAAAAACAACCAGTTTATGTATATCTTTTTTTCCCCCCCCCCTTTTTTTTCACCTCTGGTGAATTTTTTAGCTTCTATTTTTCCCTTTTGTTTTCTTATCCACCCTCCTCCCTCCTTTTATCTACTGCTTATTGCTAGTGACAGTAAACTTCCATCCAACAACGATGCAATGAGAGCATCTATGATTCTACCAGCACCAGGCTGTTCAGATGAGCGCTACGGTAATTTCCCTACAGAGCACAGAGAAAGGTGTGGCTTCTCTCCTGGCTAGGAAAGATGTTGGTTTAGAAACCTGCAACATTTCTTACAGGCAATCAAATTACCTAAATTAATACATTGAATTATACTTTAGTATTTTTAATCTAAACTTTGTGCATTTTCACTCTAAAGCTTCTGCAACCAACGATTATGGTTAAACTTACAGAAAACTTCTTCCATTAATACCTAAGTCTGGGTTCTTCATGCTATTTTGAATAATACAGTTCTCAGTCTTCATGAAATACTTAGTTTAAAGCTCTGTTATTAAATGAAGTCTAAAGCATTAGGTACATAAACTTCTCTGATATTCACCTACTCCTGGCCATGACCTTCTCAAGACATTTTAAAAATTTCAGCTTTCTAATCCTCCTATTTGTGTTTCTTCAAAACACCTAAGATGGTTTTAAAACCAGTATTAACAGAGAAAAAAAAAGCCAACAAAAATGAGATCTTCAAAGCATTATTCTTGATGGATCTATTAACCTCTTCCAAGCAACCAAGATGACTCATGTCTTCTAACAGGGCCTTTTAGGTACCCTCTCAACGCATAGGTTTAGAAAAGGTAGCAATCTATCAATACTTCATCTTACCTGTCCTAAGTACAGTCCAGGACTTCCCCCGCTCTTGCATGCACCTATCTATTTCCATCAACTGTCAAGGAGGGTCTAGACAACTAACCTAGTGTGGACACCTTTCAGGTGAGATTAACCTGGATGCAGGTGCCCTGCCAGCATGGTGTGTTTTACATGTCAAGCTCTGGTTTTATCTTAAATAACAAATATAGTTTGACTATTACAATCTGGCCATATTTGAAGCTTTGTATAACTGAAGATGAACCTAAGCTATAAAAATCAAATGTAACCTCTTCCTTTGGTTTTCTCCTGCCTTGGAAATTGGTGTTCACTTCCCTACATATATTTAAAACCATCCATATTCTGAGAGTGCTAAAAGGGTAGATTTCAGCTTGCTCGCACACCAAGGCATGTTGTGTATTTACAAGTAAAAGAAATATTCTCAGAATGATAAATGTGGCAATACAAGGGTAGGTGATATGCTGAAGATGTCATGATTTTGCAAGGCAATGTTAGAAAGAAATGATTGAACTGGATGTTAAGTTTTCTAGGAGATGGACTGTGAGGTTATTCATTATCTAGGAAAACAGACTCCTAATGTATGCATCTAAGTGCTGTTACAGTATTAAAAAATCATAGGTACTAAAGCCCAACTTGGCTCTGTCCCTGCTAAGGAAGTATATGTAAAAATATATTTGAACTACTTCACAAACTGATTTTAAGCTGCAAAATCCTGCTTATGGTGTCTATCACCAGTTCCTGTAAGAAAACCACCTAGGAGGCTATGGATAAGGCAACGCCTGTGCAGATCCTTGTAATTAAATATCATGTCTCTTTTTATACTACTAGGCTCTATAGCTTTTTGTATGACCTTCCAAATATTATCCTTATGCAGTCAAAACCAATCTCTCATTGCATACGATCTCCAAAAATAAATACATGTTGAGTGATATACAGAGTGATAAAAGGAAAGGTAGTGTCTGCCCTCTTCACTGCCACCACTAAGAAACACACTGAGACTAGTACCAGCAGCTAAATAATTCACGGCTGAGAACAGTCAATCATGGACTGTACACCAGGACAGAGATGCTTTATGCTACCTGTTGGACCAAAAGATGAGTGCATTTCTTTTGCCTTCATCATGGTGTGGTCCTGTAAGTGTCTGTGTGTGAAACGGTCCTTGAAGTCAATGAGCCCTTAATGCTGTTGGTTAATATTAGATATCTATCAGCATTTTATCTTAGTGAGGGTGTAAAATACTGTCTTAGAGCAATGAAGAAGAGTTCCTGGAGTCATCTAAATGACTTCTTCAAGCAGTTTTCCCTGCAGTATATGGGGTATAAAATTATTGTGGTATTGATGGAGCTGGGAGGCTGGTGTTAGCAGCCTTGATCAGGGGCCTGAAGATACTTGCAAAAACCAGCAAAGTAAATGCCAAGCCACAAACTGCACAATAACAAGAAGAATTTTTATTATTCCTTTTTTTCCCTTTTGTATTTTCCTTACAATTTTGATCAGATATACATTGTTTATAACCCCTAGTTTACTGGCCCCAAATATCATTACAACATCTGCACTATGATATATGTTTGGTTGTTACCCTTTTAATGGATAAAAAAAGATTTAAGTACTTCATTCTGTTGCATTTTGACAGCTGTTAGCCATCATTTTTCCATTCACCTGCATTTAGCAATCCCATAAAGGGAGGCAATCTTAGAACTAACAAGAGCTGGGCACTGCAAGGTGATAATTCTGTATCACTTTGGCCTATAAATACCTGACAGGCTTTGCGCTGAGTCAGCAGTCTGTAACAAAGTGGCAGCCATGCCCTTTTATCTGTGTGAGTGTTTCACAGCAATTGGACTATCAGCCCCTGCAGTGAAAATCCATAGTATCGATCAGGCTATTTCTCCACTGTAATTCTTTTGTAGGAAATCCCTGATGACAAATTTTATCTGCACCACTTTTTGATCGCTGGTTTGATGTAAGCGATCTCCAAGGGCAGAGTTAAGCTCCTGGCCGTTCCACATTATCAAGCACTAGCTTTATTTACTGAAACTACAGTTGTGGTCACCAACAAACATAAAAAAAGCTAGAGAGAGAAAGAAGGAGGTGGAGGAGGCTGAAAATTAAGAGCAAAATAATATTTCAAAATGCAGGAGCGAAGGGAAAAAATCAGTTGCATCAGCTACTTGATTCTTAAGTGTAAGTTATAAAAGCATGTACCACATTTATAAACACATAAATAGTAGAAATATGTTTTGATAAAAATGTCTACATGATATAGGGCTGCATCTCGAAAGTGGAGTGGTTTTGGACCTGAACCTGCAAACTCTTGATCATGTGAATGATCCCACAGGTCCCTCTAGGACTGCCCTGCTGGGAAGGGACAACACACATCAGTAAGAAGGAAGAATTTGGTTTCATTCTTTTTTCAAACTGATAAATATTCCTTCTGAGTTGCTTTGCTGCTACTTATTGCAGTGTCTCAGGCCACACAGGGGCTTGCTGTTGTGATAAGACTTCAGGTTTTCTTTGTCATCTCAAGGGGTGCAGAGCTGGAGTCTGTTCAGACACGCATTCAGAGGCTCATGAAAAGCCTGTATGTACAAACCTCTCGTTTAAATGTATTCATAGTAGAAACTTGTATTTGTGATACCACCCTGTGGATTAGTTTAGGCTCTTTAGTCTACAAATTTAACTTGAAAATCCTACAAAAGGAAGTTCACAAATTTCTAGCCTACCTGAGCTCAGTAAGACCAAGAAGCATCACGTATGACAGAACGCAGAAATGCTGTTAATGTGATTTCAAAATTTATTCCACTTTTGATTTAAATGTAGATTATTGTCTCAGCAGAGTTATTGCATATTATCCCTTGGACACCCTAAGTTCTTAATGTTTCAGTTGCTGATGAATTAACCCTTTAGTCCCATACCCTTAAGGAAGTTTTCTCACAGTCAGTCGTTGCCATAGTAGATTGGTGTTACTCAGTATGACTTTGAAGAGGTGTTTTCTTTTTACCTAAGTAATGCAGCATGAAACAGTGAAATGGTGCCTTATGTTTTTATTTAAAGCCCTGAGTCATTGACATATCCCAAACATGGCACGTACAGTACAGAATTACTTAGGAAAATAGTCTACCTCTGGTTTGTTTTTTCACCCAAAACATGTTAAGCACAAAAGTAAAAATAGCTTGCATAGCAATGAGTTTTCCATCAAGAAAATATCTGTTTGCATAGTTAGACTCCTGCATACAACTATGTCGCTCTGCTAAAATTCAGCTGCCTGGTAAACATATATCTTCAGATATATGTTTACTGAGCAAAATATATTGGATTAGGCATGAAGCCAGTCCAATTTCATGACTACACCTTTGAAAAATTATCTGATTAATACTGAGAGGAATAATTGTATGTGAAGGGACTAGTAAACATTACCCACTAGAATGTATTTTCAGCAGATAATGTGAAATACTTTACCCATTCGGAACCTTATCCTGAAGAAAGCACTTTAGTCATTTTCTTCATTGATAGCTCAGACTAAATAAATTAATAACAATTAAGTATTGAGAGTAATTGGGATTATTTGGGAGAAACTTTTGGCTTTTCATATGGTTAAGTGCATTCAAAGTCAGAATAAATTCAAAGTTGGAGTCAGTTTGATTCATAAAAGTAGAATCATAAAACCCAGAGAGAGACAATATGATTTTCAGGGGGAGCTGAATGAATTTCAAAATCAATGAAATCCTTTATTTAAGTGTTATAGACTACATATCTCTATCCAAGATTTTTGACATAATATAGTGAACAAAATTCAAAGCATGCTGTTTAGCCCAAAGTCTGTTATTATTACTGAATTATCATAAATCCCAAACACATTGCACAACAGTTTTCCTCTAAATTATCATAGAGTAATCATTCATCCTTTTCTATACCCATGAATGCAATTTTTTCCTGTATTTAAAAGTTTAGCATATCTGTGACTGGACTGACCACTGTAAGATCTAATTCATTAATTACTGTTTTATGTTCCAACCTTGTTCTATAATAAGGCATTTCAAGTGTGTGGTACCATTTGGTACCATTTCCTCTGGTACCAAAGGAAAGAGAAAGCCTCTTGGGTAGTGCCTAACTCACGTGAGGGCCTTATAGAAGAATGCCAACTATGAGATACTGATGACATATTTGAAAAAGTTTGTGACATGGATTGTTTATAAATTATTTAGATTTATTTATTTTATGTTTTAAGTTTATTCCCAATGAACAGTGCTAAATTGACATCAATAGAGATTCCTTTTTTGTGTGGTATAGACAGGTGTTCACTTGATGCTACATTAAGACCACCAACCCATGTCACTTAAACTACTGAACAGCCATCAAGTAATAATGACTTCCAATTACTGCTAACCTGAGCTAGAGTTGAACCAGTGACCTTGAAATACTCTGTATCCCATTAACAGTTCCCTAAGCCATCCAGTCCCGTGGTGTTCAATTGCTCTGAATACAACAAAAGAGATTTCCTTCATTTTTCTTTATTTCATTTTTTTAAAAAATGCTTAAAATTAGGGGTGGATAGGTATTGAAATACTCAATTTACAGTTTCTCTGTATCTTTAATACCACATCTAGAAGAACAGCTTTCATTTTCACTGAGAATACCTCCTGCTGAAATGAAATTCTCTTTTCTCAGTCCTTGATGCCTTGTCTGTCACTGATGTATTTTGCACACCTAGATCTCAAGAATCAGTAAAAGCTGCCACGCTCCTGCCTTGCATTATATTACAGCATGGTCTCAGACTCTCATGATGAATTCTGGTATATCCTCTCCATTATAGGAGCATGTTAAGAGCTGACCAGATAATAAGAAATGAGCCATTAAATGCTAATTTCTGTGTCTATAATATGTCTCATTAGATTTTCTATATTTATTAGATTTTTTTTTCCCCATTTCTTTTATCTATGCTCAGAAACAGTTACTCAAATATTTGATACTTTCACCAGGTCAAGTACCATGCTGATCTGTTAGATACCATCACTGATGCATCACCATAGCAAGTGCTTGCAGGGAGGCAGAGGGCAGTGGGCCACCATAGTTGGGACTGCAGGCTCAGCTGTGGCGTGGCTTAGCTTCGGCTTGTGTGTTCAAATAGGTGACTTGCTAATGGTAGAAGCAAGGGCAACAATACCTTTGTACTTGCATATTACAAAATAAACACTTTCTGTAGCATTCACCCAGCTGTAAGGATTTGCCAGGTCATTTGCACCTTCACAATCTAAAATAGGTTCAGCTGCAGCACTTTGGTGTACCTTTGTGACACCTCCTGTGAAGAAAAGGTGTCAGTTCATTATGGTTTGTAACCTACCACCTGCCTGTCTCATGTCCATATTAAGAGATCCAGTGATATTGCTAGAAAATTTCATCCCACTTTCTTCTCCAAATTTCTGGTGCTTTGGGGCAAATTCAATTTTCATTAACGTTTCAGATAAATCTGGAAAGAGCACAGACATTAAAGCAGACTACAGGCCAGAAATGCTAAGCAGCAACAGCTTCCTTTGATCTGCTGAGATATGTCAGTTGTAAATACTTTTGCACTCCTGAAAATCAGCGCTGCATGGTCCTTGTCCAGACAAATGGAGAATTTAGCCACAAAAACCCTGGTAAGTCCTGCTCTGCTGAGCACATATATCCTACAGTCTCTTCCCAAGCCCTGTGGTTCATGTCTGATTCTGGGCTGATTCAGAAGAAACACTGTTTTGACAGGGGTGAGCAGACCAACACTCACCTGACAGCTAAGTGTGATGGTGGTCTCTACTAAGCAGATACCTCTTTGAGGGACTCATTTCAGGAGATATCTGCATCTCATACTACCGTGTTCTCCTTCAGAAAATGCAAGCACTCGCCCTCTTTTAAAATGTAGGAGGACACAAGAAGATCTCTGTCTTTTATACAATAACTCCTCCTGAGAGTACTTGCATGGCAAGCAGCAGACCTGAGCTGGGCAGCTCTGTCATAGGGAACTGAAATGCACCAGGGCTCTCCTGTATAAGTATGTCCTTCCCCCTCAAACTCTTTGGCAATAATCACCAGGATAAAAGGGAAGGCACGCGCTTTCTTTGTCCACAAATTTCTGTCCCCATGTCCCTAGTTGCCTTTTCTTTCTAAGTCACTGAGTGTATCTGGCCATAAATGCACTTTCTAACAGGAGAGAATTAAACCTGGATCCTCCATGTCCACCTGAGTGTTCCTGAGTGTGCATCGATGCTGTTATCTAGCTTTAAAAGGAAGAACTTAAGCTCTTTATCCTGTACCAAAAAGAGGTCAAGAGATGGTTTTGGACAGTGGATTCTGAGCAGGCGGAGAGCAGGGAAAGACAGGAATATTATTCTTATGGGCAGGAAGAATACGTGTCCTTATTATTTCTTCATTGGCTGGACTTAGCTTCTGCTCTTCCATCGTGGTACTGGTTTTGGTCCCATTCTCAGGGGTCTTGTTCATCCCATATGCTTTATAGAATGTTTAAGTGCCTAACCAATATATCATTTTATTAGAATAGTCTCAATTTAGGCTTCAAAATTTAATCCTTTCTTTACAAGAACTTTGAGATCAGCAATGTAAAATATTACACTCAGTACATGTGAAATTATTCACACTGGAATTTATAGCTGAGACATGCTGCTCATGCGCAGGTCTCTGATTTACCCCTTAAGAATGAAACAACTCTGTTGCAAACAGCATTTGGAAAGTAAGATACTCCAAACTTGTCACCTTGATGGTATTGCTGACTACACATAATGTTTGACTGCGATTTTAATATGTGGCAGCAAGGTAGATCTAGTTTGGCCAAATCTAAATAAATATATTCTCAAAGGTAGTCAACATTCAGTCAGGTTCCTTTAAGCACAAGGTTTCTTAGCTGGAGCAAAACAAAACTATAGTAAATGTATCTTTCAATGAAATTACACCAATCACTTGGTGAGGTTTTTTCCTTTAGCACACTGATGATATTAATTAAATTGTAAACTGTATGTCAGGTTTCATTAGACCTGTCTTCCACCATCAAACAAAAATAGTCTAATGTCAAATTACTGAAGTCTTCCAGCTGCCAGAAATTCCACTTCCCCTCTCCAAGTGTTTTTCTTTACCACAAAATAACGAGCAAGTCCCATGTGTTTGTATCCGTCCTGAAAGTGCTGTCTGTAAAAGTCATGTCATAACCTCAATCAATCACTCAACATTGGCCAACACTTTGGTAGATGATCCAGAAATACTACTTACTGGGATTATACTTCAGGAAATAACATATTGCTGGCTGACAGCAACAGCAAAATACTTTATAAGGAGGTCAGATAACCCAGAGTTACCCAAGTAGTTTCTTTCTGTAACTTCTGGGGCTGCATCTATTCACACACTCCTAAGCCTATGCCACAAAGTGCTGTGTGGGAACTGGGTGGCAGGAAGAGCACTTAGAGCTATTTAGTGCTATGAATATTCACAACCATTGATGGTGATTAGTTTTCAGCATTCCTTAACTTTCCCAAAGAAGCACTGGAGTGGCTCTTGGTCAGTCTTCTGCCTCACTGTGAGCCTACAGGCAGTCAGCAATGGCAGTAGACAGAGAGTACTCGAGAGCAGGAAATCTGCAGCTGCTCATCAGAAAAACTTTTCTGAAAGTGTTTCCCCAGAAAGTCTATTTTAGAGAGGACTTTAATGTGGATTTCTTAAGCCTGGGAATCAAATAACTTGCATGGTAATTATTAACCTAAGTTAGCTACTACTAATTATTTTTCTAGAACTAAATTCCTGAATTTAAGTATTTATTAATTTCTTTCACTTGCTCATGAATATACATATTAAATTTTCTGGATATGATCATACTTCACTATTTAGTCAATCTGTTATGGAATAACAAAATGTTACTGTCCATTTAGACCCACGGAGAATACAGCCTGTAGATCCTAAGCCTGTCCTTTCTTAGACTGGATATTCAAAATTTATGGATCTGCCAGTCAAGATATAATAAAATGCAGAAACATGCTTGTAAAAAGAAATATGATATTTACTGTTCAGCCATGTAATATCTTCTACTTATACATCTCCCTTGGGGATAACTCGATGTTATTGGAAGTGTAGTTTTCTTCTACATGCTCCATTTTCCCCTTTTTGAATTCTCTTCTTCCTTTCTGTCATTTTCTCTTCCTTTTTTTTATTTCTTAGATCTCCTTTGGAAAGTGCTAGCCCTTGAAAAAAGTAGCATTACAGTAGAAATGAGTAGCATTTAAGACATACTAGTAGGCTTATTTAAAATAACTTGCAATATAAAGCTGAAGAGCAGTTTAGAATGAGTACGTTTAAGATCACTAAGGATCTGAACTTCAGTATTTGTGCCAGCGCCAGTCTGAACACAGACTTCACGGATGTTCACCATTGCTGAATCAACAGAAGTCAGAATTGGGGCTATTCAGTGGAGTTTTCCTGCTGGTTTAAGCCAGTTTGTAGGGTTCTGGTTCTGTTTCTTAGCAAACTTTGGGAATTTGCGATCTATTGCTAACAGATAAGTGGCTTAAATGAGAGGACAAGTAGGTATATCCAAATTAGGATACAGTTCTGAATCTAAAATCCTCATAACTTGTCTCTGTTATTCTAGCATACTGTAAGTATGGGAACCATGAGGTCTCTGGTGTTAAATCTGTCTGTATACGTAGGTCTGTCTGTATATGCACATTGTATTCCAAGTACTGCAATGCCGAAAGGATGCCAGCTTAAGGTCTTTCAGGATGCAACAGTGTGTGTTTTGTAATACTCAGTAAAACTAAATGTCATTTGATTATGCTTGTTGGTGAAAGAATAGAGAATACACCCTGCTACACGCTGTAACTTCAGGTCTCCTTGCTTTTATCACTTTACTTGCTTTTATGATGTGTGCAGTGAAAAAAAAAATCTCTTGTGAATGCAAGTCTAGGTTTCACTATAAGGGTTATTAAATGTGGAGAAGCAGTACAGGCCCCTCTGCTGCACATAAAAGGTGTTGCCTATGTGGTCAGCCAGCTGGGGAACAGAAAGGAACTGCCTTCTCACCATGAAACTCATCTCCATAACAATTTACATAATAGTTTGAGGATATCCCTGAGATGGGCCAAGGAAAAGGCAGTGGATCCACTGTGTCTTGAAGCTCTACTACTCAATGCAATAAATCTGGAGGAGATGTAACTGCTTCTCGGGCATACACAGAGGCCTACACCGTATGCCAGATTTGTTTCATGAATTTCTCTCTTCTCATTGCCTTAAGCAGAATTACAAATACATTATGCAGTGTGAATTTTCACCCTTTTTTAGCATTCAGTGGTGCTATGAAACACCATCCTTTCCCCTTGGTGTAGTGGGTTGAAATTAGTGCATTCCCCAAATACCCTGCTGCCTGTGCCACCCCACTGCGACCTGGAGAGGGGACACTACAACCAAATGCTTCCCCTGATGGGGTTTAGTCAATCACATCCACAATATCTTCCGACCTCAGCTTTCACAGAGGTCAGGAATCTAAGTCTGCTGCTGATCCCAGGTCACTGCACAATGAGCTGCTGCCAGGCTCTGAGTGATAATAAGCTCTTGATTTTCAACTAGGGGAACAGTACGTGGTACAAAACAAAACAAAGTCAGATCTATTTATCCATTGGAATGAGCATACACTTCTCCCTCCTCCTAGAGGGACTTTGGCTGCTCATTAGATTGCATCCATTTGAGTATATTTTTGGCAGAAAGGCATTGCACAACACCAGGCGTTGTGCTCCACTTTAATGCGGTGCAGAGCATGCCGTGGTGTAATGGCATCTCCTGCGTGAAACAGAATTTGACAGAAATTTAGAAAAAGTTGGGGTTTGGATTGAGAGGTGGTGATCAATTCTGACAGCGTCCTGCTCAGCTCAATATTATCTCTGAACTGCCTGGAACCAAATGCCAGCGTGCGGTGCATTTCTTCCCAAAGTTCAAGAGGGTAGATGTAAACACAGGCCGTAAAAGACCTGCATGTCTTGAGCTTGTAGGGGTCATAATTCTTTCCAGCAAAGTTACCTTTCCTGTTTCTATGAATTACTCTTACATTCTTGTAAGAGATACGGTTTGAGGTATTTATGGTGCATTCAATTCTGCTATCATTGATTTACTGGACTAAACCTGCTCCAGGATATGATGTAAAGCCCCTAATTCCAAAAAAAACTCTTACATCTCAGCGAGAACAGCATTTTCTGCCCTGTTGCCCTCAAGCAGATGACCAACAGAGATAAACAGAGGGCACTCCACTCTCAGTTGCAATGTGCTTGGTGATGTGAAGGAATCAATCAGACAAAAGCAGATTATTAGAGTGTCTGAGAGAGATCAAACATTGCTGGCATCTTCACCCACACACGGTTGATTTACAGGCAAGCTGATAAAGTGCTGCAGCTCACTGTCAGAAGTACATGACAGCTCCTCTAGCTCTATGGATAAATTATTGCTGAAGCCCATGATAACATTTCTCCACCTAGCAACCAAACATAACAGGATGTGGCTTTTAGTACTCGGAGCCAGAATGATACGAAGAGAAAACACAGAAACTCTTCAAGCAGTGAGGTAGTACACTAAGAAAGAAAGGCATGAATAGCTTTTCACGCACATGCACACACACGCATCGTGTGTATATCTATATTGGCTCTGCCGGCGTAAAATTGACTTAGTGTGTTAGAGCTACGTATTTGAAAATATACAGGCCAAAATGCACATAATTGGTGCAGGCAATGACTGCAGTAGCAGGATGGCAGTAATCATGCAAGTGTGCACGCATGCAAGCTGAAACTCAGTACTGTGGGAGGAGTCCTTGTTATGGGGGTCTGTGGCTGTGCAGCTCGCCTATACACCTAAGACTACACTGCACGAGTGGCTGGGAACATATAGGGAAAACATTAGGTGTTTCCTTTTACTTGGAAAAGTGCTTAGCAATATGAAACCAGCAAATGAGCTAGATTTTAAATAACCCTATCTTGCTCTTAAAAAAGGCAAATCAAAATAATCCAATTATTTGGAAGACAGTGTTAAAGAAAGGTGCAATTCAAATATTCTCTTTATTTTTATCCAGTGTTTTATAAAATAATAAGTACTATAATCTGCTAAATATTGCATCATGGCTATTAGACATTGGGACTGCTCTCAAAAATTAAGTTGGGTTAATTAGAGCATGTACTATGTGCCTATAAAAGACTAAATCAGGCTCTGTCTCAGGAGCCAGACGTGAGTGCTTTTCAAAAACTGAGAATGTGACCCTGACAACTTAAAATCTAAAGTGTACTGAAAGTACTCACAGGTTAGAGGTTCTGCTGCCTCAGATGCTGTTAACAAATTTTCTTATGCTTCCTTATTTAATTTTTTTTTTCTCTTTGTTGCTTTATCAGAAGTCAGCCCACAGAAGTGTAGGGAAATGAATATGGAAATAACTGTATGAAAGAAATTATGAAACCTGTTTATCTGCAGTCTTCTGCCAAATGAACAATCAGAAAATGCAATTTTTTTTTTTTCCTCACTGTGGCTTTTTCAGTTACAAGAATTTAGAAAAGATGAGAGGTAAGTGAGAAATTCTGAGATGGAAAAAATGTAAGCTGATGATGTCCCTTAAGTAATTCTTCATATTATTTGTTAGTTTGTCACATTAATGACTAGGTACTGTTTATATTAAGGACTTAGTACTGTTTATCTGCAAACTGAGATCCAAGACCAGTTTGCATTTGTACATTTCAGTTGTGGTTCTTTAGTCACTGCTGTGATTGAATGTAGTCCCAGCAAGCAAGCTTACAAGTTGGCTTAATTAACCATTTGCACTTGTTAATACCTGCACAACTGCACTATCTGCATGCACCTGTGTGAAAGTATGGACCTGACTAGAATGTTTTCCTTATTAATAAGCATGTTCCTGGCTGGATTACTTGACGTACATCTTACCTTCCTGCCTACTGGAGGTTGAATGCAAGGGTAGAATCTGTGATTGTTCATCATATTTTAAAATCTCCATCTAATTTTACCATATACTATGCAGACTTACAGACACATTAGGGGTGGGTTTCTGTTGGACCTCATGGGGAGGATTTAACGGTGGAACTCTTGTAAAAGCCAACAGAAATTGCATGGCTTAATCCTTGCATGCTGCATTGAAAAATTACCCATAAATATTTCACCATTATGTTTTATTATTACAGTCAAATTTGTTTTATGTACTTATTATTTAAGGGATAATAGGGCAGGTGTCCCATTTTATGAGGCAATAATCTGGTTCATGTTGGCTCCATAGTTTATCCGTACTAGTGAGCTGCATTATCGCCAAGGGACATGGGGAGCTTGTCTTATTATGGTAATAATAATAATACCTTATTTTTCTACAGCACTGTTCCTCTAGAATGATCCTAAAGCATTTTACAAATCCTATTTGATTTTTGACAACTGGGGTTATCTCAAGGATTACTTCAACAATGCCAGTTCTGGAGTCAGATAGAAACCAGGCTATATACCATCCAGATATCCTCTCTCAAATCTCTGAAAACATTTGCCATTTATACATCTCTTACTCAGATAGCTGGGTGTGCACATGCAGGGGATGAGGTGCCAAATCTTGATGGATGTCCTTGGCTGTGGGACCATGGGTTCACGTACTCTGGAAGTGGAACATGATGCCCTTCAATTCAGATGTCTTGTAAACATCTTCTTGTAAGGTACATCAGAAACAGCTCTCTGAGGAGGGGTTGTGAGAGCTGGATTACAGGCGTGCAGAGACAGCCTTCACATTTATTGGAAGGTTTGCTTGAAATCAGATCAAAGGGGAGTGATTCCCATCCCTTCATTAGGTAATGCTCCTCTTCCAGATGATTTAGATTACATATCCTTAGTATGGCCATGACAACAGTTAGTGTCCTTTAGGTAGAGGTAGGTGCTGCTGACCAAAGAAACCATTCTACCTTCTTCCATGCAGCTTAGCTGTGCACTAGTCTGGGTTTGCATTAGTATATTAGCGATATGCCAGTGTATATAGTGTATTAACTATATTCAACGTTGGCCCAGGCTGCTGTTATTTTTCCTGAATACCAGTGACTGGGTATAAAATTGAAGCTGTCTTACAGCCAGAAGAGTGGATGTGTGCCCATTCCCAGCTCCCTTTTATGAGCCTGTGCCACACATGGAGTCTTGGTTAGTCTCTAAATAATGTTATCTAATGTAGATGCCTTGCGTAGAAGCCCTCCGTTAACATGGTGTGCCACAGTGACAAAGTGTCACATCTCTCGGTATTCAAGCGCCTAGATGACTTTAGAGCTTGTGGTTCCAGTGTTTCCTCTCAGTTACAGCTTGCCCTATGGAAAAGAGTTGCCAAACTGAGATTAGGCTTGCATTTTATTAAAAGCAGAAAGAGGATTTACCTACAATTATTGTGAGTTTTTTGCTTTTTCTGCTGCTTCTCTCTTTTACACTTTTTTCCTCCTTTTGTTCTCCTTCTTTAGCTGTGAATACAGAAAGACAAAAAACTTTTATGTTTTGCTGTAATATGAGTATCTAATAATTTCCAGTAATAGAAGTGGTTTATTTCTACTTGAAAGTTGAAGCCAGCTGTGATGAAGTTATATATTCTTTGATTAAATAAGATATATAAGGCTGAGTCTTCTCTCTCAACATCCCACAGTCACTAGGGCATTAGCTACTCAGAGGCGGTGTTACTCATTCCTCCCTTATCCAAAATCCCAAGCTGACCTAAAAAACTTTCCCAACTAATGCCTCACTGAAATTGCCAGATTTCCACATTAAGTTAGAATTTTACTATTCGAATTTTCCCCATAGGAAAAAAAAAATAAGCCTTTAAAAACATTTCCAGAGTTTTTCTTACTTGTAACTTGCATGATTCAGCATTCTCAGTATATACATTTTATTTAGTGTTGAAGGAAAAAAGGATCCGTTTCTGCCATCTTCACAGAGAATTAGTTGACCAACTAGAATTTGAAAATATTTGTGCATAACTGTGCCAGTAGTTGCTTTAAAGGGTTTTTATTAGCCCCTACCTTTGTTTTTGAGTACCTAAACATCTCAAAATGTTCCATTTCATAATACTTCAGCATTGTGGCTAAGGGATAATGCTTTCATTAGATCTATCATCCATTCAGAAAATATAGCTCTGTGCGACATTTACATCAGTAAAACAAATCATACTGTGCCTCAACTTTCCCCCATTAGTAACTGAATGGATGTCTTGCCTCACCCAGGCAACAGGATATGTCAAAAGTTCATTGGATTTACGGATAACAAATCACTAGCTATCTTTCAAGCACTGTACAAATTATCAAACATTATTTTATGTCACCGAGTGAGCTGACTGGGCCATGATTCAGGCATGTGCTGAAGCACCTTGTTAACTTCAGCATCTAAATATCGAAAGTGAGTATTTAGAATGAGAAAAAGATACATGCTTTCCTTCTTCCCTGGACCAATGTGTAGGAAATTAGTTCTTAACTCATACCTCAAGAAGTATCAAGATTTATCCAGTTCAGCAGTTCAGCACCTAGTATTTTAAGTATCTGGATCTACTTTCCCTCTTTTCATTTGTTTCTTTTTTTTACTCACTTATTACAAAATTCCAGGTTCTCATAACTTCAAGAAAGTTGATGTTGCAAGAAAAATAAAGTTCCATATATCTCATTATATTCAAATGTTAACATTTCTAATATTTCCTAATGACACCACTATAAACTAAACATTGGAATGAAAAGATCTATGACAAAAGTGGAGCCTAGAGACATTTAATGTGAATGCATTTCTGGGGTAGCTCAGGATTTGTTTTGGGAATGTATAGAAGATTATAGAAAATTGGTTCAATTATGCCCTCAATTACAACATGTAAAGTCATTCTACCCTGCAACTGATGGCAGAATTGGGACCAAACAGTGTATATTAAGAAATATGATGTAGTTTTTATGTTGATTTCATATTTTCTACTTGTGTATTGTGTTCTACATTTCTGTCTGTTAATTTATGTGAGACAGATATCCTTTGTTATCCAATTGTTATTTCATTTAAATAATAACCCGGATAGAGCCTGGAGGGCATGTCTCATGAACGCCTCCAATGCAATGCTTTATTGACTGGTGAAGATCCCCTTCCTAAAGGAAACAATGGTGTGTTTTTCATGCCACATCCAAGTCCAGGTGTTCTGGTGCACTTGGACTGTTCAACTTGGACTGTTGAAATTACCATTGCACAGAAACAGGAGAATCTGTCTCCTCAGAAAAAGCCACAGTGCAGGCAGTAGGTACAAGTACTTCTTGCACAACCCTGCCCCCACTGATGACATCCCTTAACTTCCTCAGCTGGAGCAGTCACCTCTGAGCAAGCCAGTGTTTTTAGTCTCCAGAAACCATTCCAATCTAGCTGCCAAAGAAGGTGCCAGTAATTGTTTTTCTGTTTTTGTAGGATGGTTTTCTGCTTCGTCAGACACTGCTGAGCAAATGTTATTAATACTCATGGAAATTTCAGCTGTGTTAGGAGAGCTACGATGAAGGCTGATAGGTACTTGACAAACACTGAGTATTTTGTTACTGCTGATATCACAGGACTGTGAGCACTCCCAGGAATTAGGATGTTTTTCTAATTCAACACCTATGGCCAGAGCCAGCCAATCCCCAACAAAAAACAGCGTGCTAGAACATGTATAAAATATGAAACAAATACTGTAGTTCATGCTTGCAAAGAACATTGTGAGCATAAATCGTGACTTACAAAGCCAAAGGAAGATGTCAGAACAGTTAACAAATGTTGCCTGTCTACTATGTTGATTGGCTCTAAGAATACATGGATCCATGGTTTGCAGTTAGGCTTCATGATTTAGCTGATCATATTTAACAAAATCTTCTTGTACTCCATAAATGAGCTCCCAAAATGTGTAGCATATAATTGTCTCCTGGTTTTTTTTAAATGAAAGCCTTTAGCAGCCGGGAGATTCTACAGTTCTCTGAGTATTCAGACAATTGAAACGCGATAAAAAAGAATCCTTTTCTGTGGCATCAGGTTTTTTTGAGGCTGTGGATATTAGGACTTAGATGTGTGATGCTTGTGTGATCAGCAATACAATTCTATATTCATGAGAAAGTAAAATATGAAGCATAGTGTAAAGTAGCTGTTGCATTCGTGCTTTATCTTGAAACAGTAATTGAATAGCTGCTAAGAGCTGAATCCGGAAGGGGGGGGAGAAACCCTCTATGGTTCTTTGGCATTCTTTTATGCTGTAAGAGTTCATCCATCCATCCTAATTTAGGAAATGCCTTCATATTTTGGCCTTCCAAAATTCAACCAAATATGTTTCAGATGCAATGTCTGTATTATCTTGTGCTTTATCAGAGGAGAGGAAGAGGGCACTGAATTTCCATGAATTCTCATTGTTGTTATCTCTCTGAATATGCAGCCCAGACAAAGAACCCTTTGAATGTAAAGTAAAAGAAGTGTTAATGCTCAGCTATAGCTTGATGCTGAACTCTTACAAGCATGAAAATCCTTCTCACATTTCAGTGCATGCAGCATCTCTGGCTGCTAATATACAATAAAAGAAGGCACAGTGAAGCCCTGGCACCATGGAAAGTTTTTAGTAGTCTGTTGAAAGTGCCATTCATCACATTATTGAGTGCAGTTGTGATCTGATCAGCTTCCTCGACTCCCATTAAAATGGAAAATAGGGGCTGCATAGGTTCAGTACCTTTCAGGTCACCAGCAGCTTGCAAAACCTGCTGTTTCCTAAAGGTGCCTGACCTCTGATGGAAGCGACACTCTGCTTGTGTTAATTTATCCATGACAAATTTATTGGCTATTTTGTTCTTAGTACTTGAGCTACTACTTCAGCATTGGCTTAGATGTCGCTCCACAATACTGCTCTCCTTGATGTAGACAAAAGTAAAGCATGGTGCTTTTCCACCAGGAACACACTTATGTTGCCTGCAGTATTTCACAGGAAATGTAAACAGCCTGCCTTCGCTTGGAGTTCAGCAATAGCCAAGTTCCTGGCAAAATATTGACAGAAAACCAAAGCTCCCTGTAGTTACAGAGGGTCTCACAGAGCTTAGGTTAGATCTACGGCCTTCCAAACCACTGAAGGATGAGAGAATTGTGGAATTTGGCTCAGCTGGGCTGCCTCCTTCCTGCACCAAAATTTCAAGACAAACATAAAATGAAAATTTCTTTCTTCAAATATACTTAATTGCTTTCAAGTTTTGGCACTTCTGTTACTATTGGATTTCCAGGGCATCCCATGGTAATGATTAGAACTAAGCAAATACCTCAAAATATTTTCCATGAAAACTCCCTTGACTAAAACATTGAATAGCCTTCAGCTGTGTTCACACCCCTTTCATATTTGCTTTCTCTGAATATTCCAGTGACTGATTTATGGGCAGAAATGTTAACTGAAACAGCAATTTTTAAGGGAATGTTGCATAACATTTATGGAAAGCAGATTTTAAATATGGATCTAGTAATTAAATGCAGTCTAATTGGAGCAAAAATAATACCAGGTGATTTGAGACCACTCAGTCTAAGTAACCCATCTCAGTGTCCAAAGGTGCAGAGGCCACTAACAAAAGAAGCCTCTATCTACCATAAAGACCAAAAATTAGGACCTGATACAGACAAAACTTAGGAAGTACTTAATGAGTTTTGAAAAAGTGCCTGAGTAGCGTATGTGTCCAGCTCCTGTTGACAAAATACCTTCATAAGTCTGGCCATAACTCAAAATAAATGTTGAATATTGGATATATTTGAAAAATGTGAAAGTAATTCAAAGTTAATTGTGAGCAGGAGAAGAGACTGAGCTCATTGACTAAGTTGTTTACTATGAATGAGTTGATTGGCCTTACTAATGATACAGGATTCTTGGCTGCTTCTTGAAGACATCACTGTCAAAGAGCAAATATTTGCATATTGCTCTTCAACATCATTAGTTTTGTTTTGGAAGGTAAGTCATTAAGACCTACAGTTTTTTAAGTGTACAAATATTGCATATCTAATTTGCATCAGGTGAGATCGCACAGAGATGACCAATCATGGCATCCTTGGATGTGCAAGGATGCATACAGGCAATTCTTGTTATGAATTTCATTGGAAAAAAAAAAGCTGAATACAGTTTTAAAATATGGTCTTAAAACTCTTAATTTTTGCATATGAAGCTGCTCTTATCCATTCTGTAGCATGTTCCGGTGAGAGATAGCTTTGACTGGTACAGGGAACCTTAGACAGAGCTGCATTATTCCCCTATGAGTGCAAAAATATCTTCATGCAATATCTGAAAAAAACTCATTTAAATGCTCTGTGAATACAGCCCTTCCCAAAGGCCAAGATGTATTCATGTATTTTGGATGATCTTCAACTAGAAAACTGTGCAGCTAATGCACCCATCTTACCATGTAAAAGATTTAAACAAAAACAAAAAAAAAAGCAAAGAGAGATAAGCTGGAAAAGGCAGGGTACTGCCTCTAACCTAGATTCATGCTTTTAAATAAAGATGGTCTGAGTGCATTCTTATTACCAAATCCAACAACAGCAAAGGTTCATTCTTTAAAAATGAAAAGCCAGAGTATTTTCTTTGGGATACTTACACTATATTGTATCTTTTTCGTCTTTCTGGTAAAATTTCTTAAAAATATCAAAATCAAACAGCAATTTCAAGAATGGAAAGTGCTTTGTTTTCTTCTTCTATGAGAATGGATGGAAGGATTTCGAAGGATAGAAATTATGAGCAGATACTATAGATGCTTTACCCAAAAACTAGCAAACTTCAAACTCAGACTATCAGGTTATTAAAGATACTCCACTGGCTACCATATCTTAGGATGCGTAAGTGAACACACATTAGTTTTCCTTTCTTTCCTGAAAAATAATTTGCTCACCCTACTGCCATCACATGCTAAATTAAGGCATGTCTTTCTTTTATTAATAAGACAGCTATTTTCTGAGCTTCTTAAACTTTTCTAAATTTTCTTACCACAAACACTGTTCATTTCATTTCTTATCCTGAGACTGATAACAGGGTTTCCATAAAAATGAACATTCATGATCAAAGAGCAACTCTGTATCATAAACAAATTACAACAACTGGGCATGCTTTGAAATAGCTTAACCTAATTAAGCTCACACACTTTTGCAAAAGCTTTAAAAAAAATGGGTGTAATTGGAGCTCCATTCAGGTTCAGCTGACTTCATATTTTTAGTTTGTTTGGCATTTTTTTCCTTTTAGAGCTTTGCATAAACGAAACATTTTGACAGTGTTGCCTTCCTGGGAAAAATGCTGGTGGTGCTGAAAATTCAAATTTCCAAATGAAATGCAGTTCTAATTGCTCATTTTTACACTTCTTGTAATTCACATGAAATGTACATGCCAAAGGCAGATCTAATTGGCACGTGACTATTTCGCAACCGTGTAATACTGGTGGGTGTACAAGTAAGTGTAAGTAAGTCGGCGCCCATCACGTGCTGGAACACCAGTAACTCTGTGTGCGTATCTGAAATGCAACTGCATGTGTTTTTCTTACCAAACTCGTTTACAAAGTCAGGGTTTGGTTGTGAGGACTAAAATGGAAATCCCCGTGGCAGCATCTGATGCTACTGTCTTAAACTATGTTGTGTGTCAAGCATGTTCGAGTGCTACATGTAACTTCAGCTATGGGATGTCTTCATCATTTTCGGTGCACGTTGTTGGTTCCTTGTGGAAAATTAATATTTAGAGAGATTATCTGACACTCAGATTGTGGTATCTAATTTGTGATCTCACTCTCCAATTTCATTTTAAGTCTTATGTAAAACTTTTATCAAGTATTTCTAGATTACAAAACACCAAGTTACATGGATTGATTATGTTCTTAAATCTGATTTTATGGTGGTTTACAATATTACACTTGAATCCTTTACTTACTCAAATCGGTTGTTTTAAAGGTACAGAAACACTTGTTTACCTGTG
This sequence comes from Eurystomus gularis, assembly GCA_013400335.1. Classification (NCBI taxonomy): domain Eukaryota; kingdom Metazoa; phylum Chordata; class Aves; order Coraciiformes; family Coraciidae; genus Eurystomus; species Eurystomus gularis. The sequence continues at coordinate 595,875 of VZZY01012432.1, read as the reverse complement.
GATGGTAAGATGGATCTCGTTATTGAAACATCAATTATCTTAAAATTAGAATCAATACATCTTTTGTAATATATATAGAATTATGTATTTCCCTCATCACCATAAAAAGTGAATGCTTTTTAGCAGAGCTTTAAACATTATGATTATTTGTTATGTGTTATCTGGTCTTCTGTAGTGAATGGTTTCCTATTTTTTATAAGCTTCTAATTTTATTGATTTTTAATTTCATAATGAAAACAGTTTGCTTTTTCCCTAGCTGTAGAATTTCCATAAGAAGATAGTGATTTTCTGAATGCTCCTCACTTTTCCATATCTGCTCTGCACTCAAATATCAAAATACAAGCTGTGATGGGTGTGTGAATAAATGTCTGTATGAGTAACTCTACTATAATGTATACCTCTCAGGAATATTTGTGGGAAAAGAATTTCAAATTCATTTTTGTCTGCTCCTAGTATTCCTGCATAACTGTTAATGCTAAATTTTCTTCTTTCCATATCCATGCTTGTAGTTTACTATACTGATGATTACTGAAGGCTTAATTTCAACAAATATTTGTGGTCCCAATACACATTTTTTTTGATATTTATCATTTCTTTTCCATTTCATGAGAAGAAAATTTGCAGTAAAATTTATTTTAATAATTGGAAAGTATTAGAAGTGCTGAACCAAATTACCTGTAATTATATAACCTTCTGATTCTGACTGTGTTTAACAGATTAAATGTTCTGTCTTTACAACTTTCAAGGTTAAGTGCTCATAATGGAACATGCTGGTGAGTAGGTCATATAATCCACAGCAAGTGGTACTCAGCAAACCAAATGGAAGATAGTTATTAAAATCTATAACATACAACTTTAATCTAACACTCAAATTATAAGGGAACCACTTGGAAAGAGCTGAAGGCTATTTGCAGGTTCAATATATTCGCTTTGCTCTCAACAGTGATCAAAGTTTGGAACTTCACATGTCTTGGACTGGTGTAAGAGCTAATTTGGAGGAGCCACAAAAATACTGTTATATCCCCAAGCTACAGCGGTTTCATAATTGGAGTCTTACACTTGTGAATGAGCGAGCAGCTGCTTGCCTTGCACAGCTCTCCATAAGTTTGCATCATTGCATTTGTAAGGGTTAAAAGTCAGTGAAATGAATCCGACCACTAAGACAAATTACACTTCTGTTTTCTACATAAAGTTTTCTAATTGAAGTGGTTCTCTTTTAATTGGTGAATACTACTTTAAAATGAGATGCAAGATTGAGAGTGTTTTTTGTAGGGATATTTCAGTCACTGTCAAGCCCTCACAGTAAGTTCATGCCTGCCTTTTTTCCATATATTATTTTTTTTTATCTTGAATTTTCTTGAGTTTACTGATATTTTCTTTTCCTAATCTATCCTGAAAGCCACGCAAAGTCTATAAAGTTAGGTTCAAAACCTATTTAGCCTTGGGAAGGCACATTAAAAAAGAAGGTGGTTTTCTTTCTTCCCAAAGAGGCCACCTTGTATGTGTAACTGTTAAACTGAAACAATTGTAGTGAGAGCCCTCTATCAAAACAACCACACCACCTTTGCATTGCATTGTTTTTCCTCTGTTGGTCCTTGAAATGACCTTGGTTTAATTACCTGCATCTCAATGAGTGAATCTACATAGAAAGTGAAGGTTAATTAATGAAGGATCGTTTCTTACTTTAAACCCATCAGGCAGTGGCTGACAAGCAAGTCTGGTCCATGCAGTATTATCCTATATCTCATTAGAAATGGTCAGATTGATGTGCTAGCTCTGGTCTAGAAAAAGGAACAGGACAGTTTGTTAATGAAGAGAAGTGATGGTACTCTTGCAAAAAATTTGAAAGCCTGTGTAGGAGACTATTATCACTAATGCCGTTGAACTTCAACTTTTTTCACCAGCAAAAGTTTAATTTTCTCCTTTAAAACGTATCAAACTTCAAAGTTTTCCGCCCAAAAGTTACTGTGGTTTTTCTACCTGAATGAATCTGGCTAAAATTGGCAAAATAATTAGATCCTCTGTCATATATTTGTGTAGCTATCACAAAACCCATTCAGGTTGCATCATTTTAAATCTGGTGTCTACAAGGGTTCATACTCTTGACCTTCTCTAAGGGAATCCTTACCCAGGAGCGCATCTCTATGTTTTAGAGCCCGGTGCTGCTCTGTTAGCATTCCTTGTAGTGTCCAGCAAACCATCCACAGAGATGGCTGAACCGGCCTTCCCATTAGGATGTGCATTCTCAAGCACTCAAGAAAGCTATATTAAAGCTCTGTAAAGGAGAAAAGTAATGAAGCAAACTGAGGAGGGTGTTACTGTCATGCTGTCATCCCTGTAGGTAAATCAGTGATTAAATAATGGTTACTTTCAGCTACAGCACATTGAGCAATGTGCCACAGGTCCAAGCCTTCTAATCTACTACTGCTCGTCTCCAGCAAACCACACTTTCTTACTGTGAATGCTTCAACTTTGCTCATTAGAGGTTTTAGGGTTTTTCTCCAAAACAAACAAAAACTTAGTTTATTGTGAAGATGACAACGAGGGGAAACTTGGATTTGAGCTAAGACTTGAACACCAACATCCTTACTGTGAAGTGGCCTGTGGGTGTAAAATACCCACATAGAGCACTGAAGGCCAAAACAGAAACCAGAAAATAAGAATTGGAGAAAGACAGTTTCTCAAAGCAGCTGAAACCAAAGTTCAGAAGTTTTACAGACAGCCCTAAAAGATCTCTGTGCATATGCTTGTAAAGAGGCAGACATACGCTGCACATAAATCTTTTATTTCCAATCACTCATGTTGCCAGTATAAAGTAGCACATTCATGATTTTAGAAAAACACTTGCAGCTTGTTTATTTCGAAGACCATGCTGGAGAATGTATTTCTAAGACAATAAACAGTGTCTTACATCTGGCTATCACTTAGTATGATGGAGGTAGTTTGGTCCTATGTCACTTAGAACTTTTCAAAACATAAAGTGAGGCTCAGTTTACACAGAAAGTCTTTTAATAGACATTTGCAGACAGATGGATTACACCTGCAGTGACTAATCGCACTCTTAACACATCGGATTACAAAGATCAAGCCAGAACCTATTTCAGCAAAGGATCTTACCTTCAAAAGGCAAATACCTCACTGTAATAATGAGCGTAAAGATTTCTAGGCTCTGAAACCAGATCAAAGGGATCCAGCTTCACCCATGAAAACTGTCTTTGGGCATTTTGGGGCTCAGAGCTCTGATGCTTTGAGGTCAGAAGGTGTTTTCCTTTTTTTTCCCCCCTTTTTACCCCTTTTTATAACTGAGGAGTCAGGCTGGATTCATAACCACCTGCTGCACAGACACTAGGCTAACACTTGCCAATCTTCACATCATTGACAAGTTTTCCAAATACAAAAGTAATCAGAGAGGAAATGCTTCTTATGCTGGTGAACAAAGTACGCATCAATACCAGAGGTTTGTTTGCTTCTGTGGTTTGACTGTATTTGATCTTGCAAACGTTACAGGTTTTGGCTGCCTTGCAGTTTGTGAAGAAAACATTGTTTCTTTGCTTTAGGTTGTAATATGCTCTTCGGCATCTTGCAATTTCTCTACCTTTTTTTAATGTCTTCCATCCTCAGTCTTATTTGCTAATTAAGAAATAATAACAAAACAAGTCTAAAAAATTTGATCTTTTTCCTCATCATGTTTGAAATTTACTTAAATGAAGGTGGGACTGGGCTTAGAGGTAAAGCTTTTCCTTAATGCACTATATAAAACTTTTTTTTTCTAAAGAACTAAATGGTATATTGCTCCCACCTTAAGTGGAAAATGTTTTGTGTGATCATGTTTCTGTCTATTCTATAAAATGTGAATTTTATATATGCAGAAATATTAAGAATTATTTTGGTTTTGGGTATGTGCCAGAATTTAACTCATCACACTTCTATGTTTTCACGTACTGGGGAAAAAAAAAAGATATAAAAAGTTTTCTGTAACTGTGAAATAGAGCTCATTTACCTTTGTAATTTTCTATTAATTTACTACTAGGATTCATTTTGCATTTAATTCAGTCCTCTAATGGCTTAAAACTGTGTCTTTGGTCTTTACACATTTGTGGTCTCAGTCGTGTCAAGCTTTTTCATCTACTTTATGTTCATTTATTTTAACTTTTACTGGTCTTCTAGCCAATTCTTTATCCTTTTTATTACAAGAGCATGAAATTTTATAATGCCCTAGAGCTTTGTTAGTCAGCTGCTACAAGGTTCTTAACCTTAGTTAATTTATTCTTTCACTTTTGACTTTCAGATATGGAGCATGCTTTAATATTTAGGTTTTGAATATGAAAGCAACTTTTATTAAGTAGGTTTATTGCATTAATAGATCCTTATTTCATTTTTACAGTAGTGTTTAGGTATCCTGCTAGCCATATAATGTATCATTTTACTTAATTATTTATAATTTTTGCAATATAATTTAAATTTTACTATATTAAAATATTGCTAATACAACAATCATAACAATCTTTGGTAATTTTACTAAAGAATCATTGTAAACAAGCATAAGAACATCCTTTTTCATTGCAAAACCTGATTTTTTTTGGTTGCTTATGACACTAAGAAATCTGAAGCAATGGCGGTTTCCTTATGTACAGAAAAATAAAGTGGAAACCACTAAAATTATCCCTTGCCTTAATTTTACAAGAGTATTCCAAACACATCTTGTAACCCCATCAAGTGACGTAATGCTGGCTGCTCTTGCAGTTTGGATAGTCCCACGGGAATTCATTAAATCCCTACAGCCATGTTATTATCCAAGAGTTTCATATTTTTATCTTTCAGAAGTAATTATTAGCATTCCCAGCCAGAAAGCAAAGCTTGGAAATCTAAATGCAAAATGCTAGTCTCCAACTAGAAAAGACTAATGAAAAACAAAATATTACAAGGAGGGGCGGGAGGAGGGGAGGGGGCAGAACTCTGTTTCTGGTTTTAATTCCCCTTATTCTAAAGCTTATATTCAAATTTTGTGGTCTGACTCACTTGGAGTGACACCACTACATAAATATAAGAAGTTTTAAACACAGGAAGAGAAATTCTGAATTTGTTTGGGACCTATATCTGGACCTACTTTGAAATCCATTGAAATGAAGGCAAAGACTTCATTTTGTTGGAAGCTTTCGTGGTCCCTGAAAAAATGGCCAGCTTAGAAAAATTTTGCTGTGAAATTCAACCTGCTTCATTCCAAGAAATCTTAACTTGTTTTTTTCACTTAGGTGAGGCATAAAAAGCTACATAATGTTTTTTACCCTTAAACATCACCAAACATTCTATTGTGTCCTTTAATTTGTAATCTGCTATAAATCTCTGTATTCCTTTCCTGTTTTACTTAAACCTCTGTATTCCTCTTCTTCCTCTTACTTTTTGGGCATTGAAATATTTTGATTTAGCTCATTTAAATCATCATGCTGGTGCTCACAGCAGTGCATCACTTTTAAAGATGCTTTAGGAAACAAAGGCAGATGGTGCCCTGGCTCTCATCTCTCATCAGAGATGAACCTGGACACAAGCGAGGGTTGGCCGAAGGTCTGCACGGGCCTGGTGCACCACTTTTATCCCATATCCACTCAGCTGTACGTGACAGTCCGTCAGCCTGCAAATGGCTGATTCTATGATTTACTAACAGGGATCACAGATCTGGACAGGAAAAAGTGAAAGCTGAACAGCAGAGAATAAATGTGATATTAAGGAAAGATTATATATCAGCTTAACTGAGTTACCCAAGATTAAACATGATCAAATCCTTCAGTCTCATTGAAGAAGCATGTTTTCAGGAGAGGCATTCAAAGGAGAAGAGGTTGGAGGTGTATGAAAGCTGCAGCTCAAATGATACTGTAATATTTCCAGCTCTAAATGTCACGGCCTAACCCCAAACATTATTATGAACACAATACTGACAGGCTTATTTGCCTTCTGAGGCTTCAGGGTGTGCAGAGATCACATTGTCAAACCTTTCTTTTACGGAAAGCTACAAAGCAATATCCTACATCTATCCTGAAATTAAAGATATTCTTTGAGAATAGCTTAACTTCAGCAACCCAGGACCCAAAAAGTTTCTTGATAAAACCATGGCAGGTAGCGAGTTCTGCGTTGGATGGAGAACATGCAAAAATTCATATCTGAAAAAAAGACAAGTCATGAGCAGACAAATGACCAAACTTGAGGAGCTGGAGAACAACTGGCAAAAGAAAGATAAGGAAGAAGGAGCTAAGCTAAATTGAACTATTATCAAAGTAAGAATAAGTGGATGCAATCCCACCTGCTTTTGTTACGGTGATGAGTGAACATGAACAAGAAGAAATGTGAACAGTGATGTAAAATAAATGTTCAGCTGAAGGCTAGAAAGCGATTGCCAAGGAGTTCTCAGTGCCAGAGTTCAGACATAGGCATCTTTGCAAAAGTGCTTGGATGGTCTACATCCCTATCCTTCTGAATAAGGATGGCAGAAGTCATCACAGGAGAATAAATGAAAAAACACTCCCATGAGGCTTTGGGAGCGCTCAACGCACATGGTATATCTGAGGTGTTTTGTCATGTCTCCTCCTCGCAGGGCAGATGGAGGTTGCTGTGCTGGGGCAGAGCCAGAGACTCTCCAAGTGGCAGGCAAAGGCTCTCGAGCGTGCCTGGGAGTGCAGGGCACGGTGGCTCTGCTCCTTGGCTGCCCCATGTCATGCCTGCCTGTGAACCTGCCTGGGCAGACCCAGCAAATATGGAAATGGGGTGAAGACCCAGCCTGGAGGGAGGCAAGAGAAGTGAGATGTTTGGAACAGGGAGGAGTTCAGTGTTTGGCTTTATTAGTTTGCTTTTGAGGCAGGATGTAGCAAGAGACCAAAACATCAGTTTTGAGCACCACTTTCTCAGCAAGCACACACATATCCCTCCCCAAAGGGTTACAGCAGGAGGGGCTGTTAACATTGCAGAGGGCATCACCACCACTCTGGTGCTTGCTGCTTTAAAGCAGGACAGCTGTCCCAAAGGACAGACCACTAGAAAATTAACAGCAAAGGAAAAAGGAGTTCTTGTGAAATGCGCTGGCCAGACTTACAATAACCATAGTTGTCTGCAGTATTACATTTTTATACATTTTGGCTTACATGAACCTCCATTAATCGGTAATTTTAATGAAAATACATTTTCATTTCAGAACAGGTAAGAGTGCTTGCTATAATTCTCATTTCCCATGTGGTATAGTTATTATTCCACCTACGTTATTTACTTGTGTATAAGTATCAAACTAACTCTAATACATTGGAGATTCGTTTCTGTTCTACAAGGAGCTAACACTTAACGTGTTTTTTTAAATTATTTATTTTTTTATAATATATATATATATATGAACACTTCTTTGTCAGGTAGAAGCTTTTAGTCACTCTGACACAAGGCTTTCAATACAGCAAAAAATATTTCTAATACTGTTTTGCCTCTAAAGAGCAGTTTTGTGCTTCAGCCTTTCATTATGTAGGCTAGACATCTTTTCTGTACTCATTTGGCCACAAAAATGAGCTCAGAAATATGCAATGAGCTCTTATGTGATGTAACATTTTAAAGATGTGAGATCATCTCACAGTTCCTTTAAAAAAATCTCTTTTTTTTATAGCAAAGTATCTTTGATATACCGAAACTATTTTGAAAGTAAAAAATAATACAAGTTTTGAACAAAATCCAAAGTTAGAGAATTTTTAAGCTGAAAACTATGCTGTATTAAATAACAAGAGCAAATGCATAGAAACAAGAAGCTTTTCTCAGGCAAAGCAAAAACCGAATTTGCATGGCATTTTGCTAGCTATTAACATTTCTCTACATCAGAAGAAGTAACATTCTCTGGAATTTAACTTTCTACATTTAAAAATTAACATTAACAATCTGTGGAAAATATTTTACTTGATACGTCAGAACAATATTCTGAATTTTCAAATGATTGCATCCTGCATGAGTGCAAAATCATCACGCTCACAATACTAATTTGAAGTAAAAAGAACAAAGCTCATGCAAACAAAATTTTAGGAAAGGAGCTGAAAAAAACGCTAAATCCACATGATTGTAAGTGAGGAGAAAAAATCCCAGCTAGCAATTTAGGATGAACTGTATTATCAGGAATACAGATAGAACAGAAAGGTACACAAACAAAGAGACTTTCTGTTAGAAGAAAATCAGTGAAAGTATTTTAACTAGCTGTAGTGGTCAATTCATCAGTACTAACATCCTTCTGCTGCTGCATGAAGTAATTGAAATCTGTGGTTTAAATTCCTATTTCACCTGCTTTTAGTGGGGTAAATTTGAATGCGCATTCAATGGGGTGTAGTAACTTCATACCTACAACATCTGTTGAAAAAATGACAAGGAACTGATGAGAAGATTTTCATGTTCCAATGGACTCTGCAAGAAGCGATCTAAATGGAAGAAGCAATGCCAAATCTCTGGAAGCTTTGGGATGTTCAGCATTATGCACTGGGGTCCTTCAATATCCTCATCCACAAGCAGCCAGGTCCCTTTGAAATGTGCTTCACAGGCTGCTGCAGGTCTGGCAGAAAAGGACCTGGGGGTTCTAACTGACAAGCAGCTGAATATGAGCCAGCAGTGTGCCCAGGTGGCCAAGGAAGCCAATGGCATCCTGGCTTGGATTAGAAATAGTGTGACCAGCAAAAGTAGGGAGGTGATTGTCCCCCTGTACTCAGCACTGGTGAGGCCACACCTTGAGTATTGTGTCCAGTGTTGGGCACCTCAATACCAGAGAGATATCGAGGTGCTGGAGCGAGTGCAGAGGAGGGCAATGAAACTGGTGAAGGGCCTGGAGAATAAATCTTATGAAGAGCCATTGAAGGAGCTGGGACTGTTTAGTTTGAGGAAGAGGAGGCTAAGAGGAGACCTCATCACTCTCTACAACTACCCAAAAGGACATTGTAGAGAGTCTGGTGCTGGTCTCTTCTCACAGGTAATTAGCGAAAGAACAAGAGGGAATGGCTTCAAGCTGCAACAGGGTAGGTTTAGGCTGGACATTAGGAAAAAAATTTTCACAGAAAGAGTAGTCAGGTACTGGAATAGGCTGCCCAGGGAGGTGGTTGAGTCGCCATCCCTGGATGTGTTTAAGGGTCGTTTAGATGTGGTGTTGGGGGATATGGTTTAGGGGAGAACTTTGTAGAGTAGGGTTGATGGTTGGACTCGATGATCCCAAGGGTCTTTTCCAACCTGAATGATTCTATGATCTTCAGGAGTAACAATTGCTATTACCAAATGAGTATCTTCTGTTTCAAAGGTGTGCTTATCTCACTTCTGTTTTCTTCATTTAGCTCTCATGATGCTTAAGCTGTATTTAGGGTCTGTGCATCACAAAGGTAACTTTTGTAAATCTATTCCTGAAAGTATTAACAACCCCTGAGTTTTGGGCCTCGGAGTCACAATTCACCTTTCAAAGAAGAGGATTTATTTTAAAAACGTAAAGATATAACCCCTAAGTCAAACTGTAGATGCAGCAACAGGAAGTTATCTAATTAGCTACATAAGGCAGGCAGGATTGGGAAGGATCAAATGGATAAACTGTTTGCATTTAAAATGATTTCAGGCATATTAATTTTAACATATATATGTGCTGGAAGTCATTTTCCTGGCATCTGGGGAAAAAACATGGGAAAAAACTCACGTGGAAGAACTCACATTGGAAAAGCTCACATGGGTAAAAAAGGAGGGTGGAACCTTGCGTGAGGAAAAAAACTCACGTGGGGAAAAATTTGAATTAAATTCAAAACTCACATGGGTAAAACTCTCATTGGCAAAACTTATGTGGGGGAGAAAGTTGCATGGGAAAATCTCAGGGGGTAAAACCTCACATGGGGGAAAATTTGCATGGAGAAAACTCACACGTGGGGAAAAATCCTTGCATGGGAAAAGACGTGGGAAAAAGCTCACATGGAGGAACACCTCATGTGGAGAAAAGGTCCCATGGAGGAAAAACTCGCGTGAGGAAAAAAACTCACATGGGGAAACTTATGTGGGAAAAACTTGCATGGGGAAAAACCTTGCATGGGGAAAAACTTAAAGTAGTGATCAAGAGCTGGTTGGAGAGACACCTGCTCTGCATTTCTTATCTTTTTAATACCTTAGGGATACATCACTTAATAATTTAGTGCTAAACCATTTAGCATTTTCGACCATCATCTCTTATATTACACATAGGATTTCAGTAATGTCTGATAAAATTATGTGTTAGCTGCCTTATGTGTGTGTAAAACTTAATAAGTCTTCTTCCCCCCCTCAAGTTTAATAACTGATTTCTTACATTTATGGATGTGAAATTTTATTGCTCATGGATATAGTTTGAACCTAAATCTTCATATCTTATAAATTGATTTTTAGTTTCCTTTTTGACCTTATGAATTTCAATCAGACATTGACCTCTTGTTGCTCATGAATCTGACTGATTTAATGCCATATAACAATAATACTGTAGAAAAGCATTATCATAAGAGCCCACAGGGTTTGCTGAAACCCATAACTAGATTTTGGAGGCCTCTAGCAATAATAATTCTTGACCCAAGACTATTCTCTAAAGCCTTCATCCTTTACTGTTCTGGACTGGCCAACTCTTGTTTTAGTACAGTCAAGGAAAGTGGTGGAGACTCCCAGGAGGTTATGAGCTAAAACTGTATGGAGAAGATAATGCTGAATATACTCCAGTAACATGAGGCTTATAAAAGACCAATTCTGTCTGGGATTTGTCACATTCTGAAGTGAGAGGGAAAGACTATTTAAAAGGAACCTTTTGTGGCAAAATTAATATTTACTTAGTGTTTAAGATTTTAAAAAATAAAAATCTAATACTAATTATCTTTATTGGAATGTATTGTTATTCTTCAGTCTATCATTAGGGCTGCAGCCTAAAGAGAGGACTTGAATGATTACTGCTTTGTTTGCTTGGCTGTGCTAATTTAATTTAATTTAATTGCTTATATGCTTTAGTTTACTGAATAACCGAGTGCTGATGTTCATTATTCCTTATTAAGAAAGAATCTTAAAGTGAAAACAAAAGTGTGAAGGACATGGGACTGTGGCATTAATTTATGAATGCTGCATGTGACTGACTTTGGGCATGAATGTTTACTGTATGACTATAGTTAATGTGCATGTACATATATATGTATATGGAAGTCTTATTTATTAACTGATTGCTAGGAAATAAGTAGGGAGTCAACACTAAAAAATTCAGATAAAACTACTTCAGGTAAACAGGGCAGGGGGTTAAGAAACAACGCATGAGCTATGAGCTGTGAAATACTCCTTCCAGCCAAAATTATACAGGTGTTTCAGCATGACAAGGGGCAAACAGATCAAAAGGGCTATAATCTGTTAAAAACTCCTTCTATTCTAAGGCGATGGTCAGTTTATCAGGGATTTATTTATGAGGAGCAAACTGACACAGTCACTGTCTTGGAGGGCTGAAGGATAATAGGTCTTAAGTATCCAGCATTATGTAAAACTTAGGTAAGAGGGAGAGATCACTTACATTAATCCTTTGCACTTTTGCTTTGTTACACCCTTGCTTTTAATAGTAAAGTTGCCACACAGAAAGGCACAACTTGCAGTCTAACATGAGAGTCTGCACTGCTCATCAGTTTGATCGTAGACTCGGATCCAGAATGCATGCGTGGATGCATGCTATGAAAGCCTAAAATTGTCTGATCACTCTATGTTGATCTGTGAAGCAAATCACAAACCACAGTTCTAGCAGGACATGTGCTGACCTGGTCATATCTATATCTTTTTATATTACATGCAAACACATGCACACAGACGTGCTCTTGCATTACATCCAGCAACCATTATTTCATGTTGGAAGACAAGAAAAATGGAAGATGGTCCTGTACTTCTCATTAAAGATATCATGTCCTCGATGCTTTGTATTTAAAAATTAATTAAAAGTGAAGACCTCTTCATGGCAGTCCAAAAACATGCTGGCAGAGAGCCATGTCCATTCATCTTTCTCTAGAGAACTATCCTTTGCATGCTGATGGCACTGGACATTTATTGGCATATCTTGTCTGTTTCATAAAACAACTCTCAGACTTCCCAAGGCTTCCAGTGCAGACATAAAGGTTAAAACTTGCATTCCCACAGTGCAGCTGCAGTCACTTAGAGCTTTCTCCAGATATCACTTTTCTTATATGATGGAGAACATACGATGAGGGTTTGCATTAGTTTTGAAGAAAGGATGCCAAGCATTGTTTCAGGACCAAAAGATAGACTAGATGTAATCCAGCAGTGAAATCAGATTTCACATGTTCTTTTATTGTAACGGCACAATACCGCTTCCTTATGCACTGGGTAGTGAGCTTTTAAAGTGAGAAGTTTGTGTCTAGTATATTGATGTTCAAAGCTTTCTAATTTAAATATGGAATATAATAGGTGAGTAGTCCAAAATATATGAGCAGAGCTGTGTGGTATTACTGCTCTGCTTATGATGCTGAAGAGTCAAAACTGTGCCAAGCCATTCTGTTCTGTTATAATCTATTTAAATTATATATTGACATGTAAAATTAAAAATTTTCTGTGTTTACTTCAGCTTGTGTTATATCTGATATGAATGAGGCTTTTTGGACCATGCATTTTTATCTAATTTTCTCAATGTTGGCAATAATTTTGCTGTTTCAATAACTGATCTTATTCACCTGCTGCTAAAAACACTTGTCATGTTCAATTACATACCCTGCACAGATATTGTTGCAATTAGCAATTACAAAATATCACAACAGAACTGTACAAAGGTTTAGAATCCAAATTTTTAACTGTATGTAATCATGTCCTAATTTGTTGAGGCATGTGCCGAAGAGTTCTGCTCATTTGTACATACTGTGTATTGATCTGCATGTGCAAACATAGTAATTGCACATGTAAATTTGGAGCAATGTGATATGAGCCTAATCTGAAATTCCATGTATGTCCTCATGGCCAGCGTTTCTGATTGACGGATTGACTGCCAGCCAGCCAGTCAGAAACACTGGGCCCACGGGCTTGGTGGAATTAAACCCATCTGAATTCAGCGCGTGTCTTTTCTCAGTTAGAGAAAGATTACTGACGATACTTCTTTTGAAGTTTCTCAGTTCAGGATTCATTTCCCTTCCACAATCAAGTTTCTCCAAGGTAAGATTCAACCAATTTTTGGGGTACAAATTTATTTCCTGCCTCTTACCACACTTCCACTAGCATTTCCAGGTGTGACAGGTGTCCCCCATCACATGGCAAGAAAGCATCTGTGACACCATGTAATTGTCTTCAGGATGTAGCCAGAACAAATTAAATTTGAATTTAAACCAGTGTGAGGTTTCCAGGGAGGCCTCCTGGACCCACAGGAGTGTGTAGCTTCTTTGATGGTGTAGCTGCATGTGGGTCATATACCAGTAGTAGCTGAGCATCCCATTTCATTAGTGGGAAATGGAGAGCTGTGCAGACGGGAGACTCCGTGGGAAGTGCTGGTCTGCGTGAGGCAGGGCACAGGATCGAGGAAACTAGTACGTTTGAACAGTGGTCCAAATTGTAAGGATATTCTTTCTCCTTAGTATATGTAGCACACATAGAAATTACCCAAAGTGGCATATTGTTTTGTAAGAAATAAAGACAGAAAATAAAATTTAAAAAAAAAACCATAGAAAATAGAGAGAGAAGAAAAAAAGAATATAGATGGGGAGTAAAAAGACCAGAAACATTTCCTGCTGTTCCCATCCACTGTCCTGATTCAATACTAAACAGTCAGTTACTGGAGATCAACAGCTATTTCTTCTTTGTCGGTTCTCCAGCAACTAGGATCTATTTTGATTTCTTGGTGTCCTTTCTAGTTATGCTGTATTACTCATAACTGCAGCGCAGTGGTAGCTGCCAATACAAATTTAGTCTTTTCTGTTTATTCTGTACTGTCCTGTCAAAGCAGATAAGTCTGCTTTGCATTAGAGCTCAAAAATTTAATTGTGGGAAAATGATGAGTCACTCCAGCTAAGGTAAACCAATGCCTGTGTCAGGGGACGTCTTTTTGATGTACAAAGCAATGAAATGACATTAGGGCCATGAGCCAAAATCACTAACTCTCACACAGAGGTGTCATTTACATTTCCCTGGGACAATGAGGCTTTCTGAACCAGAGATAAGATTGATTTGGGGTCAAGCTGAAAAAAAAGAATAAAACAAGAAAAGGGAGTCTTCCAAGCTTTAACAATTTAACCCACCTACTTGTGAACATCTAACAAAATTCTCCCAAGGGATTGCTCAGGATAGTTATTTTACTTTCTTATCCCTCTGAGGTATGAAGATGGGCAATGAAGTGATGGGAGTGACCATCTCTAGGAACTAGAAAAGAAACCAAGCTGAGAGCAGCAGAGTCAGTCCACAGTTTTGACATGGTTTATTAGAATTGCTCTGCAACAATCCTTGAAGGCCTTGTATTTTACTTTTTCAGGATGGAAGTGTGGTAACCTACAGCTGATGTTACATATTTTCTGGCATCATTCTCCATTGCAGAGCTGCATCTCTGAACTCCAATTCATTTCAATAGAGTTACACCAGTCTAAGTACTACATGTGATGTACCTTAGGAATCAGAGGATTGGGCCTTCTACATGTCTGGTGGTGCTGCCTGAAGGAGGGAAGACTGAATTAAGTGTCTGCAGGATTTCCTTGTGATATGGTAAATTTTCAGCAGAACAAATAGCAGAAATTGAGTAGAAATGCATAAGGAAATCCCATGAAGGATTTTGATAGAAATTAATTCAAAACCTTTTTTTCAGCATCATTTGGACAAGACATAATAGAGTTCACAGTTTACAAGTGAGAAGCAATAAGTGAGAAGTATATAACTAGTAAAACAGCTCTCAATTAATTTACATTTTCTGCTACATCTTTATGGTGAAACTCAGCTGTGTGTTAATGGTCCTCAGAAGAATCTAGACAACACTGATGCTCTACTTACACTTCTTAAGGATAAAATTCACCCTATTGAAGAGGACAAGCTTAAGATCTATGCACCCACTTAGTACCACTTATCCCAATTTTCACTTAACAACGGCGTAAGTAGTGTATACGTCTGGATTGTTCTTCTGCACTAAAGTGAATTTTCTCCCTAGTAAATTAGATTGGTCTGATGTGTGCTTAAAAGGAAGAAAATCTTTGCTTTCATTAGGGGTTGTTCTGGGAAATTGCTGCTTGACCTATAACTTAAACAAAAATTTTCAGTTCTTCAAAACTGCTTTGACACTCATACATGGTATTTTTACATGATTTACCATTTGATAAAACAGCAAAGTTGCAGTAATGGAGCCCATCAATCATGCAGGGGAATAAAATTTTTGAGGGAGCTGCTTGTTTCTTTGCTATTCAGATCCTTTCTGTGGATGGATTTTTTAATACACATTTATTTTGATGTTTGAGTAAAATTGGTATAGAGTGGGTTGAGTAGCATCATAAGACCAGAAGCATATCCCTCAGCAGAAAACACAGAATGGTGGAATGTAGTTATATATTTAACCTACGTACAAGTGAGATAAACATAAACAGGATGATTTTGCAAGCTGAGAAGTCATGACGAAGTTTAATTAAATGGGAGGTCTTCTGTGCACACAGACCTATGCAGTTTCTTCTATGCTCTGTTTGTTACCAATGATAGGATAGATCCACCTGCATGCGCATCTATCTTGTTGCATGCACAAGTCCTGCAATAGTACAAATACAGACTCACCCACTCCCAGATGCAACTATGCAGAGCCCTCTAGCTTTTGACTCTAAAATAGGCAGCTATGTGTACGCATACACATTAGGGCATGCAGAATACCTTCCTGTGGCCTCAAAGGCAGGTTTTTATTTGCAGGAACACAGGCTCTGCAAGATATTCCAGTCACAGTTAATGAAGTCCTTAATGAACTGATGGGCCTGTTTCTTATCTCACTTATGCCAGATTTAAACCTATGTAACTCCATTAACTTGTTGAGCTGATCTTAATTTTACATAAGTGTAAAAAAGATGAGATCCAGACGTTTTATGTTCTCATTATCTAAGAGAATACAAAGTATGAATTTCTTTAAAACCTTTTTACTGGTTTCTATCAGTTAAAAGAGACTTGAGTGCTCCCCCACCTTTGACCCTCCCCACTTTCCCTACGTACCAATTTCTGCAGCTACTTTGTTTTCCAACGGTTAGGCTGATCGTGCAAGTTTTGATCTCACTGTGGTTTTGTAACTCCTGAAATGAGTTTTGTAAACTTTATTCCTAGTGCGCACATTCCTTCTCACATGAATCAAAACTATGCATTCCTCCTCCCTTCCCACAGAGCCCTCTTCTAACAGTTCAGCC
This sequence comes from Eurystomus gularis, assembly GCA_013400335.1. Taxonomy (NCBI): domain Eukaryota; kingdom Metazoa; phylum Chordata; class Aves; order Coraciiformes; family Coraciidae; genus Eurystomus; species Eurystomus gularis. Next base: position 579,517 of record VZZY01012432.1, on the reverse strand, counting down.
TTCTCTGTAACATTCCTAGCTTTTCTCTCACGTAAAGAAATTACCAGTACAGAAACCAGGCATAGAACATGAATGTAAAATTGCAGAACTGAAGGCAAAATCTTTTTCCTACTTACGGTTAACTTTGGTAATGTTTAATCTAGGCCTGTTGTTTTCGACTGATTATGTTGAACTTTGTCTGCAGTAGTTTACCTTCCATGTGAACTCTGAATTGAAAGATCAGTTTTACCCGAAGGAGACATATTCTGTGTACACAGAGAAAATGATTTCAAATGTTTTGTTTAACTTTTATTGTGTTTTGATATTGCCCTGATGTGACTTACAATGTAGTAATGTACTGTACATTTCTGTGTCCATAGCCAAGTTCAAATGCCAGCATGAAACAGATCTTCAAGAAATTCAAGGCAAAGACTCTGGTGAGAAGCTCACGTATCAGGTATTTTAGCCAGCTGACTCTAACCACATACGCATATGAATGACCGAGGTGGCCAGCAATACAACACAAGCCCTAGCAAGACATCTGAAATCCTGGAAGCATGAATCTGAGCTGACCTACACCATGTTCGCACTGGAGTAATGCCTCTGACTTTGATGGAGTCACTCATAATTTACAGCTATGTAAGATCAAATATATAGCCCAGAGAACAGAAATGTTAACATGGATAGTCTGTCAGAGAAGGGTTGCTTATTCTAATGGTACCTCCTGTCAGTCAAGTCATAGACTAGATGTCACTTATGAGGACAATGGGTCACCCTTTTTCCTCTGTTCTGAATATAATTAAAAATATAAAAATGAGAGTTAGAATGGCAAAATGAACTATTAGGATAATAAATAAGAGGACTGAAAAGAGAAATCAGAAAGGAGAATGAAAGACAAGTGCCCTAAACAGCCCCAGACCAATTACCTCGGGCTTAGCAGAGGGTGAGGTGGTTGTCTGAACGGCTTGAAATGAACCACATTACTCAGCTGTGTTACAGCAGTCATTTCCTATTTCATTCTCCCAAGGCTTATGCAAGATTCCTCCAGAAAGTGCCAAGTTTCTGCCAAGGGAGGCAGTGAGAGCTCCAGGATCCCTCCGCAGCCGAAGCCAATGTGGGATGCGGGCAATCCCCCTCCAGGAGTCACATCTGGTGAAATCAGACCAAGTAAGCAACAACAGAGCAATGGCCATCTACTAAAGTCATGTCAGATGTGACTAAATTCAGTGTTCAGACCACATCTTTCAGTGACTAAGCTGGAAGAAAAATGAATAAAATTCAAGAGGTGAAATGCTGAATAGGTGATTGTTTCCCCTCTGTGTAGTCCTGCAACATGCCCGACCCTTTACATTTCTTACAGCGCTGACTAAAGGCTAATATCCCTTTTATGCTAGCTTATGCATAAGAACAAATGAGGGGTTTTTTCTGGAATAGAAAAGAGGACCAGGTCCACTGATCATAAGGTAGAAGACTTTTCTGTACCTAACTGCAGGCCTAGCCTTAGACGTGCTGAAAGCTCACATCAGTTTAAAGATACATGAATTCTGCTCTCAGTCATAACCTTACGATGCCAAAAAGACCTGCATCGTCAAGTGACTGCGAACATGATGGGTTTCAATTCTGAATTCCAAAGTGAGATGACTCTGCTTAAGGACCAACTATTCAGAGATGCACTTGGAGCCCTTCAATTGCTTCTGAAATCAGTGGGCACTTACTGTAAGCACCACTGAAATACAGTTCTGGATCTCTCATACTGAATTTTTTAATGTTGAAGATACCTGAAAGTTACAGGACAGTTCAAAAAAGGTAAGCTGGAGATGACAGTGCTTTTTAATGCACAGCAATACCTAAGTATGACAAATACTATAGAAGTGCTAATGCTGTTTGGCAATATCCTGGAAGGTCTGTGGAGTGGAAATTCAGTTCATTAACTGATGCTGATACCTCCAGAAATCGTTTCAAATTGTTTTCCTGAAATAAGACTTGAACCCAGATGGCAGAGGTGAACCTGCTTTGCTAGCCTCCAACAAGAGATGTTATAGGTTCAGAAACAATATTTATATTCCCAAATCTCAATCTCTCTCTCTCTTTTTTAAGCTTATTAAAATTAAAAGCATGACCTGCCACATCACATTACATCAAAACATGATGTAACTTATAATTTTAAAAAAAAGTTTTAATTTATGATGTTGTATTATGCCACAAAAAGCTTTTGTTTTCCCCAGAGAAACTATAAATTTTTTACAGCGACTGTTTATCCAGTATCTTTGGCAGACTGAAACAGTGAGCATTGGCAAAAAGCAGATATTTAACAGCTACTGACGAACAGCTTATGAATCACCAGGATTGAATCCTGGCACACATCTCCCTGTAGGTACCTTACTGAAATCACCTATCTTCCCTTCACCTCTTTCTAACTGCAGTAACATTGAGTAACTGACTGATCCTGAACCACTAAACTTGATCTACTTTATCCTTTCAAGACTTTATATTTTTGGAGGAAAGCACTCTTGCTGTAAAAGTGCCACTGCAATAACATTCCAGGAGCAGAGTCCAACATGGATTTCCCACTGATTTTGAACAGCCCAGGAAAACAGTTTTCATTACAACAATGTTTGGAGTTTGTATGTTTTTCATTTACAGATATAAAAAGGCTTTGCAAAATAGTTTTACCTATACACTTATATAGGTGGCGGAACTGAGGCATGAGCAATAGAAGATGCCATCAGTAGAGCCAAAAATAAGCTGGTCCAGGCCTGCTCTGCTGGTTCAGGTATCTTCCAGATGATGAATTCATAGTGTTTGGCTTATTGTTTTACATGCTTCTGTGAGGCAAGCTGGACTACCCTAGGATATGATAAGCTATATATTTGTTGGCTTGGGTCTCTCACAGTCCGCTTACTTATCTGGTGCTTTCTGGGGGGACTGCTGTGGCTAAAGCAAAGGAAGTTCAATGGAACTTGAGAACAAGGACTACTTGCCCGAACAAGGGTTTTCAAGCCCTTGGTTTCTAAACAATTGCTTTATAGGGCAGACTGTGTACCATAAATCTGTAGCATAGGAGTATGGTCATATTAGCTTAACTGTCTTACTAAGGCTGGACTTATTTCTCACACAACTGATAAAAGTCATAATGCTGTCAGTCCCTGGTATACTAGCTGTACTCAACTTTTACTGCTTCCTAGTTCCATGATCCATAGTGCACATATGGGGTATAAAGCCTTCTTAAAATCATAGCCCCTTAACTAAAAGCTTTTTCTGGGAGACAGTGTGGTTTGAATTATATTGAGGACCCCAAACAGCAATTGCTCTTGGGCCACTGCCTTTGAAATAGATCTATTTTAGGTGGATATTCCTCTTTCGAAGGGGTGCTTCTAACCCTATTTATGAGCCTCACTGCTCATACCGAATAACCCAACAGGAGAGTGAAAGCTCCCTGAGTACCTCTGATGTAAACACACAACCAATGATCTTCATCACATGCAATGTGTTGGGTGTAAAGGGGACAGTTTTTTTTCACCATTCTGTTGCTGTCACTTTGGGTGCCCTAGTGAGAACCAAACCACAAGGCTATGACCTGTTTTTCAGAAAACCCCAGAAGAGTGTCTATGCTATCTCAGTGTTGACTAGGGGAAGATTCTAACTTCAGAACCTATCCACGGGTCAGGAAACCATTCTTGACATCATTTCTAGTATTGAGCACCTTTTCCATTTGCGCCTTTTCTCCCAGTGAAAGACTCGCAAATTAACCTGGATTGGGTTTATATGAAATCAAATCTTCTGCATGGTTCCGTAAGTGGTGTGCAAACAACTACAGCAGCAGGACTGTCAGAGCACTGGGTCTGAAATCAGCTGTGAGCTGCTTAAAATACGGTTGTCAACCCACACCTAAAATGTGCTTGCCACACTGCAGCCTGAGAGAAGACACTTGGCTAGTGAGAGGAAAGGGAAGAGGTCTCAGGTGAAAATACTGGATAATGCTGAGCTAAAACTTCTAAACTCTCCTGCAAATATGGAAGGAATTATCTTGAATGAATCTCCTCTTGACTTGACATAGGAGGTTTCAAGTTTTGTGGCATCTTACACTATCGTTTAAATTTGTTTCAGGCAAGAAACATACTTTTTAAGGTCAGGAATACAGATTTGTTAGACACTAAGACACCTGAAAAGCAAGAATACAGATTGTAGGATGAATATTTTACAGAGTAATTATTTAAATATATTCAAGTATGAACATCTTTAGATCCTAAATTTAGTATTCCTTAAAAATATAATCTTGCAATAAAATCTAGCCCAGTCTCGCATTGTTTGTAACATTCCAATTCTCTCTTTGAACTAATTATTTTGAAAAGTTGTGTCTTGGTTGTTTATTTAAAGTGCCCAATGATATTTTTGCCCGGGACTTAAATTTTTGGCATAACACTTGCACATATGTTGGTGATGATATACATCTGAAGTTCTCACAACATGATAGCGTACTACGGCTGGTGTGTGAACCACTCAGATGTGATGTGCAGAGGCAGCTCCCTGTTTCCTATATAGAGACCTTGCCTAAACTGTGGGTTAAGTGCCTGCCTGGGGCACATAGCAGCAATCCAGTGGCTGCAAGATCCTTTAGCAGCTCCACTCAGGAGCAGTCTGTGCAGTGAGAGTTCAGCAACATGGTCCCTGGAGAGATCTGACTTGAAAGAAATGACAACAAGTCAAGTAGTTGGGTAAGTAGTTAAGACGTAAGTGGTTGAGAGATCTGGAGATACTGCTGGAAGGAGGGAGTTTGTATTCAAATACAGTACAGGTGAGAAAGGGACAGATGGACACATGCCTTCGTATCTATATGTGCCTTGGAAATTAAAGAATTAGCAAGCAGTAGCAGTTGCTGTTGCAAACTCCAGAGCAAGCTGAATTTTGGGAACGCCACCGTTGTAAGAGAGATAAGAAATTCATTGGTTCCCCTGAATTACTGGATTGTAAATCACATTTTCAATTGGGTTCTCCAAATCTGCACACTGAGGTGAACACAAATTATAAAAATTTGTTTAGCACCATAAAGAACTGGATCTCAGAGTTTTATGTCTGATTATGCCTCTCATACCTCTGAGCTTTATGTCCCATTACAGAGACAAAAAGGGCACCTGCAGAAACGTGAGCCTGTCTGCATCTGGCTGAAAACAGCATGGCTCAAATTTAACCACACCTGCCCTATTTAAAATCAGTGGTAAATCGTTATTACATTGAAACAGAGATAGCCTCTATCAAGTTACTTAAAGATATCATAGAATAACACAGAGGTCTTTTGTTACTCACGGAATTGCCAAGCCTAATAAACGGCTTCAATTTTTTATTTAAGTAGGGGAAACTTATTATCAAGTATTGGCCATGATATAATTGTTGATAACCTTCTCTGGCCACCTGTCTTTCTGCACAGTCTTTGGTGTGTCCTGATGGAACCTTAGCTTGCTCAACTGTATCCACGATTCTCACTCTGGATCTCCTGCTCTGCTAACCCAGTGGGATTAAGTACAATGAAGGTAAGAACTGAACATCTTCTACGTGCATCATACACACTTCTTACTTTATATTGTGGACAGTTGGACATAAGCAGATGCAGCAGAAAGCTTTATTTGGTCTTAGAAGAACTTTATAAAAACACTTCCAGAGCCTTTCCATGTTTAAAATACAATACCATGAAATAATAGGAATAGAGATGGCAAAGAATGGGGGAGTCTAAAGAATATATCTGTTGGAATGGATGTGGATTTCAGCTCCTGCATTTCAGCTCATCCAGACACAAGACACAGAAGCTTGTATCTCATTAGGACGTTGGTGAACACACCAATGACCACACATGCAGCTAGGGCTGCCTTAAGTATATTGACACAGAGCTACTGCTGCAGCAGAGTCAGCACAGGACTGAAAATACACATGCATAGACCCCACTACTTTTACCTCTCTCCCTCCTGGGCAAGGGCATTTGTGCTGGGAGGTTATGGCACTACCCACTGGCAGTAAAGCAAGAAGGACCTGACCCACATAACTTAATACATTCCACTTTGTTTCTAGAGGCTTCAAATCTACATGTATGGACAAGACAAAGAGAGTATGAACTATTAGAAACAGCAGGTGTGTGAAACTCATTACGTACTGTTTTCCTAAGTGATACATGAGATTTATAAGGTGTTAAAGGGAATTTAATATCCTCAGGTGCCCTCACTGCATCACTTTCAAGTAGGGTGTGGCAAAGATGATGGGAACGGTGCAAGAGAGCTCCAAAACTTTTATACCCTCAGTATTACCACATGTGTCTCCTGCCAATGAGCCTCTTAATTTGTGAAAATCCAGCAGGCATTATATACTTCGCAGCAGTCACTATGCATGTATTCTTATATTTGCCATTGTTAAACCTAATGTTGGAGCCACAGAATTATCACATACACTGTATTTGGACCTGGATCTAGCTTCAGTTTTCTGGAAGGAGTAGGTAGGAGTCATAGAAGCAATTGTAGTCTCAGCCCTGCACAGTGTTAACCAAATTTTTTCCATTTGGCCCCTTGACTTATTTTCCAATTTGTTTCAATGTTATTATACCCTCCACTAATCTGAACAGAATCTTCCCTAACAAAAAGGCCCTTTCTCATCAAGATTAAAAGCAGAATACTTCAAGTAATTTAGAATACAAATGTGCAATGAAATATCAGCCTGGGTGATGTTATGAGAAGAAAGAGTGTACAGTATGCTTTATGTGCTTTTAGCTGTTCTACCCTACACTGCAACATGTGCACCCACTCTTGTAACCTTTACTGCTGTGCAAAGATGATCTGTCATTTCTACAAAATATATATATATATTTATACTGAGGCAGCTTTGAATCCTTACTGCCCTCTAGAGAAATTCTGCTAGAAGAGCTCAAACTGACAGAGTCAGCAAAAAATAATTGCAGTCCTAATCTTAACTACAGCAGCTGCGTGCAGTGTCGGTGACAAGATCTGTAGAAACAGAAATGCACTTAAAGGACCCTTTTTGTTGAGCCTCTCACTGTCACTGGCAGTTGTGGCCAGACTCAAACACACTTATCCCATTCACTGCATAGGAAAGCTCAGCAAAAACCCAGTTTCCGTTATCCATGGGTTTAAGCAAAAAAGAAACTAAAACATTTTTTTAAAAGAACTTACAAGTCCAAAAGCTGCCTAATATTCACATCACCAGCACGTGATGCTTAAATTATTTAAACTACACATCCATAACTATGTGCTTTTACTTTGTCATTCTCACACTTCTATCTCATACGAAACATGCAATCCTGGATGGAACTACCTGTGCATGAGTGAGTGCAAAGACCTGGACTCGAGCTGTAAGGCTGTGCAGGACTTGAGCGAGTCTTCTGGAAGAGGCTGAACCCCTGTGTGTGCAAGTGAGCTCCTAGACGTGTACCAGACCACATGCATGATTAATTGCTGCAGCTCCAAGAGTATTTTTTGACAAGGTGTATTTGTATAATTCTGTGAATTCAAAGAATCAGAAGACATTGCAAAAAGTATGTGTTTTACAATGCCACAGGAGTATTATTTTATGTGGTTGGGCCAACACAGAGAAAACAGCAATTGCAATGTTAGCAATGAATGATAGCAGAGTGCAGCTAAGAATACATTCAGCAAACTGAGATCCTATTTTTATACTGACAAAAAAAAAGATAAAAATATGTAAACCATGTCTGTGTGTGTATATTTTTTCCCAAAACAGCTGAATCCCACTACCCTACCCTGCAGAATCTTATTCATTTAACAGGCTGTCAGTGCGAGTTCCTTTACATAGCTCTGCCTTTCATGCCTAATGGGGTTTGCCCTGAACCAGACAAAGCCTATTAAACATGGCAGAGAAACAGATGATACGGGAGGCTACTGGAAGCAGTGTTGGCTGCCCTCTAATGGCACGTGTGCCATGAGCACACACCTGAGCTCCCCAGGGATTCCTGCGAGGATGCCAGCAGCCCTGTGGTCCCAGAGTGCCTGGTATTCTCTGCAAGAGAAATGTTCATACCCTGAGCAAAAATTAAAAAGTGGTATTGTATATTCAGTTTTTCAGACCGTGACAGCAGGACAGAGGTAGCAAGCACAGTCCAGAAGCCCCACCAACACAGAGCAGAAGATGAACAGTTGATGAAGGCACCGACCTGAAGGGCTGGCTTACTTGGGAGCAAAACTGTGTTCAGTGTGTGAGTACCAAGCTCTGTGCCTTGCAGCTATCTGTCAGCCAAAAACTATAAATACTGAATAGCGTCAGCATTTCATTTCCTTTGATTCTAGTGGGGAAATTCAAAAGGTTTATGGGTTCAGATTGAGTTAAAACTCCTAACTCTGAATGTGTGCTGAGTCAGAATTTTATAACTCGTTTATCTGATTTGAGTGTGTGCAAATATCAGAGCACGCAGGAGTGAGCTGGGCATTTAATCTGCAAGTCTACAGAATAATTGTAAAACTGCATATATGGAAGAAAATAACCCTCTAAGCCTGAAAGTGCAAAGTTAGAATTGTCACACAGAGACAAAAAAGAGCAATTGTTATTATTGTTGTTATAATAGTAGTGAGGGATTCAGTGTACCCCTTGCTGAAGCCAGATTCTCTTATATCCCAAATAAATAAGGGCTGAAAAGGAAATTAAGGTTTTAGTAATTAATTATTCTGCCCAGTCTGTAAGCAGCTGAGGAAAAGTGCTTTAAACTGAACCCAGATCTTTTGAATCTCAGACTCTTCCCTTATTCCCTGAACCTCTGATGTCCTTCCATGTTCTCTGTTACTTATAACATTTTGCTCACCTTGTTTAAAATCTCCACTTGAATCAGGGAGTAAAGAAACAGCAGAAATTTTATTTACTTCTAGAAAATTTATTCAAACTTTTCTGAAATTTGAAAAAGGTTTTGCTCAGTTTGAGGCAAAGTTGCCATCAGATTTTTACTTTATATTAAATATATCTTATTCTATAAGTTTATTTATCGTCATTTCTGTTGATTCTTTCTCCTCTTCTCTGTTGACTAATCTGCATTAATTGAGGCTTTGAGCTAACAGACAATTTTTGATATTTAGACATTTTTATTTATTTTACTCATTTATTTTACCCATACTTCAGAGTATGTTTACTCTGAAGTGAAGGTCTGTTTGCTCCCTGAATAGTGACCATCATTCTAATTTTGTTACCATTGCTTTTTTAAGGCCAGGCTGGCCTGCTCTGAGCAACCTGATCTAGTGGGAGGTGTCCCTGCCCATGGCAGGTGGGTTAGAACGAGATGATCTTTGAAGTCCCTTCCAACCCTGACAATTCTATGATTCTATGCTTAAAAATGATTTCTGAAGATCTCAACAGATTTTCCCCAGTGCATTGATGATCAGCAATAAGTATTGATACAGAGATCACATAAATGCTAGTTCAGAAAGCAAAATTACCATTCCAAAAGAATGTCCTGTTTGTATCAATTTAGTAAGCTCATATTTAAGAAGATACACATGAGTTTTAGTAGTGCCCATGGGAATGGACCAGCGCTATCAGGATCCACTTAAAGAAGGAAGTCCATGTCTGGGGGAGGAGGAGGACGCAATACCTCTGTGTCTTCATCACTGAAAATAGAAGAAATGCATTCCCAAACATTGATTTTTTTTTTTTTCAAGTTATTCACCGTTATTCACCTCTGGGTTGGCCAGTGCAAGGATGGAAAGGGGCACTGTAACAGTTTGTGGCTGCTGTTGAATAAACGCGATGAGGGAGTATTGCCTACCTCCCACTTACCTGATCAGCACATGCTCATGGACAGAGCGTTATTTGCAAATAACTTAGCACTGTGGTCTCCTGAATCCATCAGCACAGCTCTTAGCCTGCTGAGAGGGAAATAACAGCACCAGATTTCTGCTTGACCTGGCAACAAAACCATAAACAAATCTTTTTGTTTTCTGAACCTGAGAAAGTGGCTGTTTGACAGTGTCTTCTTTCTTTTCCCAATGTCCAGAGAGGGTAGCTAGCTTTACAAAGGAGAAGTGACATGAGTGAATGGACAGCAGTTGCCTCTTGCTGCAATGTAACCAGAACAGGTATATACCTTGTGTGCTGGAAGAAATACTCCAAATATTCTGATTTCTAGTTAATTTTCCTCTCTCTCTATTAACTCTGTGGAAGGAGTGGAAGGGGAACCTGTAACAGATTACTTTTAAGAAGAAAGGAACATTACGGAGGCATTTGAACTAGCATCTTTGTTGTTGGTGAGTGTCTTACCTACCATTGATTCCGAGGTTTATTTTGCTTTTGACTAGAAAATCACCTTGAAATTCAAGAAATTTTCAAAACTGACATATTTCCATACAACAAATTGGTTTAAATAATCAGCAATTTCCAGTGAAAACCTGTCCAGACAAAACAATACCCAGATAGCTCTATTCATTGACATAATCCTGCACTGCTAGTGATGACTAAGCACATGTTAGGTAAGGCCAGTTCAGCTCATTAAGAGGATAAACTATCCACAGAGGACCTTTGGTTTATGACCATCTGTCTGAGCAATCCGTCCTCTACTACAGCACGCCACCAATAGCCAACTTTTTGGATTGTATGTTTATTTTTAAATACATTATCACCTTTTCATTATTCAATTTTCATCTTCTCTGAAAACCTTTCTAACCCAGTTAATAGGGGAAACAGCAATCTGGTAACTTGTTGCCAAATAGGTAACTTTTCATGGCCATTCTCACTGACGTTCAAACAGCATGGTACTCTTCCACTAGTTTCCCAGCTAACTGAATTTCTGATTGATCTCATCCCTGGCCTGTTTCAAACAAATGTTTGCATTTATGTCAGATATGAACTAATATTATCAGGTGGAATCCAACACTGTCAAAATTTCTTCATGACAGTTGTCAGTTGCATTACTGAAAGCACTGTAATTCCATATGACTTTTTGCACAAAAATATAACACACTGATACTATCCATTCCCCTTCTTCTCTATCTTTGTCTTTCTCCATTATTATAATCCTGTCCCCTAGCTTTTTCCTCTGCTGAGATTTCAGAGAGCTTCCTAATCAACATGAGACACAGTGGGAAAATGGGTGGCACCAGCGTGGGTGAAAGGCTGTACTGTAATGTGAGGGGCTCTACAGGCATCCTCACAAAGGACAGCACAACCCAAGCAGCAAACATAGCTCACTCACTCTGGAGAAAAACTACTTGATTTCAGATATAAATGTATTTATATTTATGTGCATATGCTTGTACATATCAAATAGTAATTTCTTTTATTCTAATTTTCTCTCATTAGCATCTGTCCCTGTGCCTCATCATTCTGGGACTGGGGTGCCTTTCCCCAGGCATTGCCTTTGAGGTGGCACAGAGCAACATCATCCCAGAGAAGAAACCACATCTTCAAAAGGCCCAGTTCTTACTCTGTTCCTCCCTGTCACAGGACAACTGGGCTGGGGTGACTTGGCCATCCCATATGGCAGCCAGGCATCACTGTCAAGTACTCAGGTGTTTCTGGGTGCAGAAGACTCAGCCTCTGATGCAGATGATGCCCTGAACCTCAAGTGTGCCAGGCTGGACAGTCCTGCCATGGGGTGTTAAAGCCCATGCAGGCATGTACAAGGAGATGTCTTGCAAGGACATCATGCAGATGAGAACAAACCTGGGAGCACACCCTGATCCAGCCAAGGATCCAAGAGAGCATGATCCCATAGAGGTGATGTCCAAGCCCACACATTAGATGTGACACAAACCACCTCAGATTACTAGCCCCTATAATTTGTAACTCTTATAACAAATCTCCCTATTCCTTTTGATCTGTATATGAGGTCTTTTATGTCCTTAACGGGGAGAAATCACCTTGTCTCCCCTCAATGCTATACTGTAGGCCACCAGGTTAATTCTATGCTATATGCATGGATACAAAAGAGGATAAGAAGAGTAGGTCGTGCAGTGGCAAAGGTTGAGAAGCTCTGCTTTAAACACTTTATGGGAAACGGTAAAACTTCTAAAGAATTTAACAGATTAACTTCCCCTTTCAGTGGCATCAGTAAAACTGAATTATCATCCTCACTTTTAACTGATGCCTAGACCCAATACTCATCCATCAGGGATCATTTAGTGATAAAGCAATCAATCCTGCCATGGTGCAGAGGGGACAAACTATGCAAGATACCATCACCAAATATCCCTTCCACCCCAAAGCATTCTGTGAGTCTTTGTCAATGAAAGTGCATTTGTCTCGTCTTATCTGCTGCAGTATATGTGGAATACAAAGGAAGAAAGTAAAATATGCATTTGATGTACATGTGCAGATGCCAGACATATTACCAACCCAAGGAGGACTGCCTTTTTTCCAGGAACCGAAAACCAACCACTGCACCACTACATCAGGTACCAAATTAATAGAAATGAAAGCAGACATAAAGCCTTCTTATGCTGTGACATTTGAAGAATTTGAGAGAAAAATGAGAGATAATAATGAAAAAAACCCTGTTTCTGCCTTATCCTTGTTTTAGGAAATCTTCTGTGATTTAAGCCAGAATCTCTAAAATACTGGTCATCTTTTCATCATCAGAGCATGCAAAATATACTTCCCTTTTTTGACTCCTCACTAGTAACAGTTTTGATTTTGATGTTTGCCTTTCTAATATGTTAAAGGTTTATGTCTGTATTGAGAAGATTAGAGATCAAAAAAAATTGGAAAATTTTGCAAATTATTTTAATCAGTAATTGGATTTTATTAAGATATGTATAATGTGTACAACTATCATTTGAAGAAAAAACTTTAAAAGTACTTTTTTTAAACTCAAAATACCCCCAGTTTTTAGGTAAGAAATTTTCCATTTTCATACAGATTTTTAGTAATAAGAAAATCATGTTTGAATTAAACTTATAATAACTTATTTGCCAAAACAAAAATAAATGTTTTATTTTCCTGCTAACTGTAATAACATTTCCATATTATTTGACCACAAAGTAAAAAAAAAATAGAATAAGTTTATTTCTCAGATAGGTATTAACTTTACTAAGACCAAATTCCACAGACATTTTGTAAATGATAATGTGGCTACTGGAGCAAAAGGAAATCTTCCCCTACTGCTGGCGAGGAGTTGGGATTTTCATCAACAAACAGGTTCAGACTAAATTAAGAGGTTCAGTGTAGCAGAGTTCTTCAAAGGCTTTGTAGTTGTTCAACTCCAATTAAAAGTCAATTGAATTGGACACTCAATTCCCATTTGTGTCTATGAAAATCTCTCTTCTATAATGTACTGTGTTACAATTCTAGGCTGAAAAGCAGGTGGAATGAAATGCATGTGTTTACTTTGAGGAGTAAAGAAAATAATAGCTATTACTTCAAATGCTTAGCATTTACAATATTTAACAAAGATTGTCTCCACAGCAGTACACAAATAACCAGATAACAACAAATTAAGATTTTAGTATCTATATTTATGTATGTGATCTATAACCCAAGAAGTCATACGATTTTTACATCCAGAAAATATGTTTTATGTTGTGTGCCAAAGGAAGCTCTAAGCAGCTCATGGAGGACAGCCAGTGCAATACAGACCTGCTGGTGACAAATAACTGAGTATCTTTTCCAGGGAATTAACAGGGGCAGCAACTATATTGGAGCTCAGAAGTGATGACAATAGAAAATTCTTCAGGGAAGATAGTCTGACGCTGCAAAAAGTTACTGACATATGTAGGACAGTAGAAACAGCCCAAGAGCAAATACAAATCCTATCTGAAGAGCATGTGGTGAAATGTATCAGAAGGAATTACAGGAGATGAAAATGCAAAGGTAAAACTTACGGCAGAATTGTATGCCGCCTGCTGCAGAGAAAACTGGCATATTGCAAAAATCTGGTCTGGAAGAAGCCAATAGTGTCAGGATTACAGGAGACACTGGGAGGGTTAAAACCTGATATTCAGTCTCAAATACTTTTTAATTTATGTTAGTCAGGCTTAAGTGACCAGACCAAAACCTACCCTGGAGGATTTTGATTTTGAGAGAGATTCCCAAGTGGAAGGACTTTATTTCTTGCTTCTGCTTTGGATGGGACTGAACCCTCCCAACAACAGCCCCTGCCTGCAAGCTTCTGTCATTTGGGACTGAAATACTGTCAGAAATGTTCTTGAACATTCAATTTCATGACTAGTGGTGAGCAGACCAAGCTGCCAGTTTGTGCACCTAAAGCAGATTACAGAAATCTTAATACAAACTTCAGGCTTATAAATCCGTTAAAGTATCTGATGACCGCTGTACTTCTCTCACCATCCTTCTAGATTTGGTGTTAACTACCGTGTCCACTAAAGAGCTCCTAATAGGATGCAACCAGCTAGAAGAGCTATAGTTCCCCGGTCCTGCCTGTGGGCATGCAAAGTTTCTGAGGGTTACTTCTTCGGTGGTTTTGAGTTGTTTTATTGAACCTGTGGATAAACCCTTTAAAGAGACTGTCTGGGCTCTGAGAACAGAATCGTAATTATGAGGAAAATGAATTGCATCCTTGAGGTGTGACCCTGTTGAGCACCATTTGGTCAGCAGCAGTTTCAGATGCTAACAGCATGAACAAGAAGTCAGCCCCAGTGGCTGAAGAATTATTCCTGCAAGCTTGAAGCCTAGTTTTACCCAGGCAGTGTCAAGCAATGAAAAGCTCCTGCTATCAGTATGCTGACCGCTCATTTTATAGAGGACACTAACCAACATTTCTCTGTAGAACAAATACAAGAAGCATTTCTTAATTCTGCTAACCAGTCACTGGCTGATATGGATTTCTGCCAAGAATTTGTATATGATGCAAAGCAAGCTGAAGAAACAGAAACATGCTCAGTAACATAAAATATGGCATAATATGCACACATTTGCTGCATGGACAAACAGGAAGGCACAGAAATATAAGCAAATAAGTTAAAACCTCACAGTTAAAACAAATATGGCAAAAAGACGCACACTGAGATGAGGAAAATGATTTCTCCATGACATCAGGAAAGAACTGAAAGGTTCCCCATTTCCCTTGGTCATAGGCAATCATTACCTGGGTTAACTACTGGATGCTCACCCAAGGCAAAGCAAACGTAGTCTGAGGGCATGTGGAGCTCAGGGCCTATCCCCATTGTTCACAGGATTGCGTTTTACCCAAAAAGAGCAAGGCAGGAGGAATATGAAGAGAAGACACGGAGCCCACAGGAAGCCTGCAGGACCCTCCCACAGCTCCTGGGCTTGTTCCAGCTCTGCGCTGCTGAAGGAAGACCTGTGTGCCAAACACCCAGTTTATACCCAGCCTGTTGTAACTGCTGTGGTCACCAAAGTGTGAGTGGTATCTATATGCATAGGTTGTCATAAAATCTTATTTCAACACATCTTTCTCCAGGCATCTTGTTTCTTAAATACCCTGGCCCCCATGGAAACCTTCCTGAGATCGACTTTTCAATATCTTTAACAGTATTAGAAGTGACTTCTTGCCTCTGTGCATACAAATGATTGTAACTGTCCCTGTTTATCACTGTGACAGATATGTACACTAATTAGATATTCATTCATACATCCAACGAAATCCAAGCTCTTCTGAAAATCAGAGCCTCTGCTAAGCTCCTCAAAATGGCTTCTTTCTCTACAAGCACGCTGTACCCTACCACGAGGAAATGGTGACGCTAAGGGTGCAAACAAATGTTGATCAAGAAAGCCATAACAAAACACACTTTTGAGGCATAATGAGGCATAATGATTTCTAAATATAAAGTGAGACCGCAGATTGTATTTTTACAACCAAGTAAATGAAGCAATGGGCAAAGACAACGCATCAGTGTCTTCCATGCTAACAATTTTTGTGCTGCGTTATGCTCAGAGCATTAAAAAGGCAGGGGGCTGCCTGTTCAGCTCAATGCCCAGGACTTTGGCTCCTCAGGACCTGTCACGGGACCTCAAGGATGAAACGCACAGCAGCTACTGCATCACTGGCAGGGCGCGTGTCCCTGCTCGCCTGTGCTTGTGAGGAAGCTGCAGCCCCACCATGTGCTCTGGCAGCAGAAGCCAGGAACAATGGCAATGATCCAGCAGAAGTACCATGCTGGTGTTTCTCTATGTGCAAGTTCATGCAACTGGGACTTGATGTGTTCCACAATAAAGCAATGGAGTGATCCACACTGGATGCTCCAGACTCAAAGGGTTCAAGTCCCATCACAAAAATCTGTAAGGCTCTCCACTCCTCGGGTAACCCTGGGAACTGTTCAGGATCAATAAACACTAACATAGATAGGACTTATGTGCAAATTTTCAAAACACCTTACGGCCAATTTCTATACATTTATTATTCTCAACTAACTCAAGATTTCCATAAGCACTTTGTTTCTATTTAATGAAATAAGTAAGAGGCAGCTTTTTCAAAGTGCTTCATAGATCCCACCCCACTGTGATACCATTGCTGAGCTCTTCTGGGAATTGAGCTGCAAGGGTGTGTGTTGAATACTTGGAAAACCTAGCTCATCCAGATCTGGCAGGCTGATTTTGAAATGATATCTGGAAATCCACTTGCAACATTTGTAATAACTATCCATTTGCATATACAAAAGCTGACTTTTGGCATGAATATAATTTTCTTATACCTTTCCTTTGAAAACCTGATCCAGACTGTCTAGACAAGTCAAAACCCTCATTTGTGCTTAATATTTTATAATTTTTTATATTACTTTCCTTTCTGATTAATTTGGAAACATCCCTTAGCAAAGATGTAGTGATAGGAGGATATAGTTTTATAGGTTACTCTCATAATCCCACTGCTCTGGTCTTACATACCCTTGAAGTTTGCTCTAAAGCTTCCACACATAAGCCCAGCCTCATAAATCTAATTCTGCCTACTGGCATGCACTTCCAGACATCCACAGTTCATCCAAACACACACTTATACATTTGCTTTATATTTCTTCCTATACTTTTTTTCAATTGTAGCATTGTAAATGTTTAAGCAGGTGAACACTGTAGAGCTAAAAGAAATTTAAACATGCCATGTATTTGTGAAGCAAAGATACCATGGCAAGACACTGAGACACCTTTAAAAGGGTCTGCCTCTCTTTCCGTCTCAGTTTCTTACTCAAAATACAGCTTTTACAAATATGACATCTTAAAATTAAAATGTTTGTTCTGAAAGTAATAGCCAAGATCATAGAATATTTATGTGATCATTAATATTTGAATTTTGAATAATGCATACTTACATATTTCCACAAAAGAATGCAATGCGTGTTTTATACCAAAGTCATATTATTTTCCCTGTAACAAGTACAGAAGCAGCTTTATTTGCATTACTCACTTGCAGGTATGTAATATCAGATTACACCGTTAATTCTCTTTGTTTCCTGGAAATATCTATGTCAGGCTTTTTTACTTTGCATACATAGGAGGTCCATATTCATAACAGTCTATTTTAAATGCAGAAAAGTTCAATGCACTTAGCTGTTAATTTTGAAACAGCTTCTCTTTTAATTCATGCCATTTCATTTGTTACTAATTGTGTCTGCTTCTTACCAAAAGTTTTGTCTCTAGGAAATCTAAGCCACATCCTACCGCTTCATCAGTAATGGTGTATCTGTGTGCAAGGACACATCGCTGCATATCAAATAGCACTTCCATGCTCTGCCATTCACCATCACTCTTCAGGATGCTGATGAATGTGCTGACAGACAAAGGCTAATTGGCAGACTGTACGGAGTCAGTTTTTGATGACACAGGAGAAATAATAGGAGACAGAGCAGGTAACAAAGAAAGTTTAGAGGGAATAATAACAGAGCTATAGACAGAGAGGATTTCATGCGAGCAGAGCGCACAGCCTGAAATACAGTGGGAGGGAACTGAAGAACCCAAGAAATGCACAAAAGCATGAAAAAGGGAAAAAAGGGAAAGGGGAGCTAACCTTGTACTTACTGCTGTTACAACACAGAAAACATCTCCTGTAGGAAACTAGGTTTGGGATGGCACTTTCAAAACTGTGATCTGGTTCACTGAAATGCTTGCTTAGGGTTCATGAACCTACTAAGCAAATGTGAACCCATTTTCATAAGAGCCTGGACTTGATAATTATTTTATAATCCAAACTGTGGGCTTGGCGTGTAGCAATTTCACCTGATTTCCACTTTGAGATTTGGGTGCAGACACATTCATTACAAATACAAACATTCATTAAAATATTTTGCTGGACATTCAATGGCAAGCATAATTACAGTACGTGATTTATGACCACCGAAGTGTTCATGGTTTTTGGGAGGCTACTTGTAAATGGGCAACTCTGAGCTTATGGATATGGAGCTTTTGAACACATCCTAGATTTTACACTCGTTTGTGCTGTCTCTTACTATGGCTTTCTGTAGCATCCAGTTGCAGGAGACCTCATGGGCTCTTTGAGCACAACCGTAAAACTCAAAACCTGAAGAAGGGATTTTATGTGAAAACCACCTGAGAAAGATGATGTGAAGTAAAACAAATCCACTAAATTTCCACAGACAGTTCTTCTTTAATTGCAACTGATTGGTAAAGGATTTCCTATACTTAACTCTGTAATTAAAAGAAGATCGACAACCTCTGGTGCATTCTTCCATTACAAATCTTGCACGTAATTCCAAAACTGAATTCTGAGCCTTAGAAAATGCATTTGAAATACTGGCTAACATAAATCACCTTTTATCCACTATTCTCAGTAAAACTGCACGAGTTGAGAATATGGACCCGTGTTTCTAAATAATTTGTGCAAGTGCCTATTAGCAGAGATGCTGGGAGGGATTCCCTGATTGGCCAACTAATGGATGTAACTGACTGAAGAAGAACATGTGCATTTAGATCAGTCGAGCCCGTTGCTGAAATCTTTTGCCTTGGTTTTTCAAGGGAGCTGGAGTGCTTGGCATCTTCTTCCCCAGCATAATCCCATTGAGCCAAAGAGACTGTGGCCAGACAAAGCGTCTGCATTGCTGACTCTGAGCTTCCATCAAGGACTTAGACATCTCCCTGATCTAAACTCCACTTGTAAATAATTGCAGGTGAAATATGCACCCATAATTGTTGTTTTCCTCACAAAAAATGTTGGCATTTGATCCTTTGCTTTCTCTTGTTTTTATGATAAAGCACAAACATGAAAAATATACCATCACACTCTGCACTGTGCACAGAGACATTTTACCCTTTAAGCCTCCAAAGAAATATCAGGCCCAAGCAAATGACCTAATTACTTTGTCTCCATTCAGTGTGTCCCAGGTCAGTGTGCAGATATATGCATAAAGGCAATAGCAGCTTTGGGAAATCATCTTCTTGATTATAAAAAAGCCATATACGTGTTCTCCTGTGTGTAAATATGTGCCACTCACCAAAATATAGCCACACAGTATTGCTGATTTGGTATTAAAATGGATTGGGGATCTATGTACATTTAAGGAGGATTTTTAAAGCTATTTCTCTCCTAAATCACGCACATCAGTCAGTGGGAGTTAGCCTTTTAAAACCTGACCTTTGCATCACACATAATGTGTTTAAGTTGGATATTTTTCTCAGTAACTTGCTCCAGAGGTAGCTGAATAACACTCTCTGATAAACGGAACAAACATAATCCATGCAATTACTTTTATTTTTCCAGTGTCCATAATTTTGTGGGTTATTGTTCAAAAATGAGCACTTACTACTGCATTGAGGTAATGAAGAAGACGTGTCTTTTTCCTCTTCTCTTGGCATATGAATTGGATTTCTAAAAATTCACTGTAGTAATCACAAAATGCTGCTGCAAAGAATTACTTGATAAAACCTTTTGAGATTTCAGCCTACCTCGTCCCTTTGTTTCATAACTAGAAGGAGTATAATGAATGCAAAAACTCTGTGAATAGAGCTCAGCAGGGCCTACTTTTTTCTCATGACTCCTGTGATTATAATAATTTGATTTTATAGGTGTCTATCCTAAGACCCCAGCTAGGGAGCAATCTTTACTGAGTCATGAACTTTCACATCATTAAATCTCTCTACATTTATTTTAAACATATCAAAAGTGTCAAATAACTTTAGATCTACCAAATTTTATTTGCATTGGGTAAAATGAAGTTTAGCCACTTGGGAAAAGAAATGAAATCGTTTCCTTAGCACTCAGAAAAGCAGTTGGGCTCTGGAGTCTGTGTGATTCTACCCATGCGGCAGCACAGCACATCTCCTGTACGGGCCAGGACACATGTTTACAAGGACAGGAATCTTGAGTAATTTCCTACCAGTCTGAAGGGAATATTAAACTCTTCTGTCAGTTGGATGTATATTATTTATGTTCCTTTTTTTATTGTTGTTGTTGTTGATTTCAAAAAATATTTCTTTGTTAGTTCAACGCTGACTCCCGATAGAAAGTGATGAAATGCCCAATATGTTAAAAAACCTTATCACTAAATCAGAAGCAGAACTATAAATTTTGGCTTTTGAAACTGAACTGACTGTTGAGGATCATTTTGCTCCTGAAATATTACAGCAGTGATCAATTTGCTGTAAAATTAAGCAGTTTAGCTCTGCAATCTATAGATGGAAAACATGTTGTTCTTGAGCAAAGTTTATGCCCTGCCCAAGGGATAAATTAAATTTTATGGGTAAGACATGCATTATTATATGCTTATCTGTTTAACATATCATTCTTTTCCACATCAGTATTATAAATATTTTTAATCATACATTTGATCTCTTGTGCATATAGTGATATGGTAATTCCCCCTGCCCCCCTCAAAAAATATGACCAAACACAGTTAATTCATCACAGAACAGGGGAGAATATTCTAATCTTCCTAAGAAGATTGAAGCAGAGGCACTTAAAATTGGGGCTACTTTGCAATCATTCAGTGGAATAAAATTTTCCTGAAGGAAGGGGTGGGGCTCTGTTACCCATTTTTATTATGGTTGTTATTATTGAATATTTATATTGCAAGTGTCTAATCAAAACTAGGGACTGCAGTCTAAGACAACTCAGTTATAAAAGTTCGGGAAAACAGTCAAATATATGCACTTAATAAGCTTGTTACTGGTTTTATAAATTTCTGCTGATTTTCCTTGAATTCTATAAACTAGATTCAAAGCTATCAAACTGACTGTCACTCTGGCTTTCAAATACTGAGCAACTTCTCTTAGAAGGTTCAGCAGAAAAGGAGCTTCTGAAGGAAAGAGAAAGACGAGTGAGAAGCTGTGAATCTTTTGCCTTTCATATACAGACAGACAGCACGAAGAAGACCCTTAAGGTGTTTGCAGGAAGAAGAGATTGAGGAGTCCTGATGCAGTGACAAGTAAAATCATAGGTACAATCATCTGTTCAACATTTACAATATGTGACACTATAGTGTCCAAATTAGAGGCAGATGAACTCCACTTACCCATGTTTACTATCAGCCGCATCACTGAATATATTTTTTAAATAGCAATGTTGTAATGTTTTTGTCTGGTTTGTTTTGTTTTGTTTTTTCTTCCGTTAAAGTAGATTAAAGAGGGTAGACTCAAACCCTCAATTACAAGTTAATTCATCCGGTCAGTTTGAATGGGAAAAGTAAACAGCAAAGACATCTTAATTTGGATATTTGCTCACCAGTCACCTTCAGCATCTGTCGTCTCTACTTGATGCTGTCCGTTGTGAATACTCCACGCCATACTATGTTTTATGTAAAATCTCTCCCCATATGCAATTCTGACTTGAGATACATGCAAATGCTACTAATTTCATTTAGAACTATGCAATGTACTTCTTTAGTCAGCTCTGAAAACCTAACGCGTGGGTCCTTGTAACATTATCTTCCTAGTTGACAGCCCTTTTCTGCTCTCACCACCCACTTGCTTCCTTTCAGTCATACAGATCATCAGTCTTCTCATTTTTGGTGACATTGGTATCACTGACATACTCTTTCTCATCATCTTAATCTGCACTAGTTCTTACTTTTTATTTTCTGTAGCGTATGCTTCCCTCATTTTTTCTTGTCAGACATAAATGCTTTAAACAAGTGCATTTTAGCCCATATTTTAGGCTGCCTATAATATATTTCCATGTGAATATCCTTTTCCCATTTTTATGGAATGAGAAGTTTAAGGTGAATATTCTAAAAAAAAAAGAAGAAAAAAAAAAAAATGTGTGTGTGCCTTCCTTCAAGATGAGATCTATTCCTCTGTGGAGAACGTGCTGGATGATACACTGCAGGGGACAGTCCTGTCTTGCCAGGAATATAGATGTACATGGTAGAAGTAACTTGCTTTCCTCACTGAGTCGCTCTGAGGATTAATCAGTGAATTTTTATAGTCCTTGGAAGTTGTAAAGAGCTACAGAACTGCTAAATATTATTACTGTCTTATTGTATCCTCAGACTTTATATTCAAAGGTGAGCGGTTTTGAGGAGACCAGGCAGATGTGCCCCTTATCATTCAAGTTCTCAATCACGGCAAGGAAGTTCTGCAAATGTACGTACGTCTCAGGAGTATGCTGCCGAAATGTAATTGCTGCAGGTGTATAAATGGGCTGCCTTCTTAGGCCTTTTGCTAAACTTTAATTCTATTTTTATAAAATCCCTTCTAATATATTGCTCTCTGGTGCAGGCACTGTCTGTATGATCTGTGTTTGTACAGCTTGGTGGAATCTTGATCTGTGACTCAGTGTCCTGGATACTAGCACACAAAAATAAAACAAAAATATAGAGAAATGTTACTCACTGAGCAGTTGTATCAGCCAGAAGATTCAAGTCCTAGACAGAATAAAGATAAATACCAAGAAAGGCTAACTTGTCTTTGTGAGGGATGTAGTGTTTATATGAAATTGTGCTACGAGAACTGATTTGTAACCCATTTATGAGCACAGATTTTTACCTGCGCACTAAGGGCAGGTCATTGTACATCTGGATTTCAAGACTCTATAGAACAATCACAATGATTATACATAACTAATAACTATTTGAAAAATGAGCATACAATAACATAGTATTCTCCAGAGAAGCACTCTGGTGGCTAATGCCTGGGGTAAATATGAATGAATAATGTTCTTCTAAGATGATGTGATAAAACTATTTTGTACATTGAAGATCTAAAGAAGAGAACACTGAAACGTTAGAAAAGCTTCTGAGAAGAAGGAGGCAGACAGTCCCTGTGCTCTGGCACAGAAGAAGGCTCTTTAACTGGTCTGCAAGAAGCATCTCTATTTGGAATATAATTGTGTATCAGGTAAGATAAACACACATATACATATATGAAGAATGTTTT
This sequence comes from Eurystomus gularis, assembly GCA_013400335.1. Lineage (NCBI taxonomy): Eukaryota > Metazoa > Chordata > Aves > Coraciiformes > Coraciidae > Eurystomus > Eurystomus gularis. Next base: position 556,315 of record VZZY01012432.1, on the reverse strand, counting down.
AAAGAGGTAATTTCTCTAAAATATCTCTTAACTGAAGAAATATGATAGCACTGAATCTCTGGTTACTAATTTTATAGCCTTAAAAGATTAAACATGCTAGATCTACTCAGACGTGTTAAATCCCTGTTTATGCAACTCAACTTCTAGTCTGAAGATAGAAGGATAGTGTGAGCCATCCTAAATGAGATGACAGCTAGAAGCCGTAACTCTGAGAAATCTGCACGCAGGGGCACCCGGTAGACCTCAGACATACTTGATAATATGAGATGTGGTTTATGTCCTAACTTACAAAATATCCTATGTAACTTTGTGAAGTTTCACATTTGTAAAATGGAATTTCACATTTGTAAAAGCCATCCTACATTAACAACTCCATCTTCTAACTCCTGAGGAATGTGTGTTAGGCACTGTGGACAATCGGGAATTACTGTAGCAGGATATTAACAAAGGCTTCAGTCCCATGCCTTGAATTCAATGACAGTTTGCCACTATCTTCACTGAAAACTGGAATGACTCCCCAGATGGGACAGTAAAATACATTCATACTCTTCCTTGTGTCTTGGAGAAGAACAAGACAAAGGAGGTGGTTCCAGGACTCCAATATCTCACACAACTCAACCGCATTTGATTATTATTTGCTTCTCACAACCTGAAAAGAAACCTACTACCAGATTTGTCTGTCTCAACTCTGCTGAAGCTGAATACTTTCATACATATGTATGGATAGCTTAAGTTTTTATGAGTATAATTTGGGCTTTTCAAAATAGTGACACAATAACAAAGCAAAATTGAGACATGCATGTAATTTGAATACTGATTTGGTTTTACCTCTTCTGGTGCTGGCACTTTTGATGCTGCTCTTTTCTATTCCATCTTCTTTCTGTTCTTATTTCCCAATGAATGGAATTAGTTGTGAGTGCATTTGCTGCTTCTACCAACTAAATATGAAACCTAGGGGAATATATATCTATGACCTCCCTAAGAGTTTTGGACAGTTACTCGTTCCCTGCTAACTCTGACTCTTCTGTTGACTACTTAAAGATGCCTTCCTGATCTGCTTGTCAAATACAAAAATGAGCCCTGTCAGATGGCTATTGCCATGTTTCCTGGCACTTTCTATACCATAAGCCCTGATTTTTATTTACAGCAATGCGGTATTTCAAGGAGGTTACTGCAAAGGATGCCTTCTGATTGTATTTCAGGTCAAATACCCTCAGTGAGCTGTTTGCACCAATTTACAGACCCAGGGCAGGATTCCCAGTGGTCCCCTGCAGTGAATGGAAGCCACTCAACCAGCCATCCTGTGGGTCACAAGTCAGGTTCATGTCTGCCTCTGCTGCTAGATCATCTTGCAAGTTTTGAGTTATTAAAGGGTAGTCTATGGTACAGAAATAGGTATAATGAAGCTCTGCCATGTCTCCTCACCCTTTCCTGAGGTTTATGAGTAGCAGGCAAAACCCTAGACCTGACATACCACCTCCACAACAGTATGGAGGCCTCTTGCATGCAGCAGCAGGCAGACCTGAACAGTTGAGTGTTGTGGTCCTAAAATCATTCACAGAAGTACCTACTTAATAATTTCAAAGAGAAAACTAAAAAATGCTCAGGGGCAATCTATGAACAGGAAAAAAGGGGGTTAAATTCACCTAATAAATTATTTGCAGATTGAATAATTCATGGAAAACCCAGGATGCATTTAGAAGCGTTTGATTCTGTGCATCAGCCTCCTCTGGAAAGAGAAGCTACCTCAGAAACTTTGCATTTTCTAAGGTATCATTTTGCTATGTTACCACAGCAGAATTTCCATCTGGAACCAGACGCGTGGTTCACGTTCCTTGTTCCTGACACCAGCCAGTACCTGATGTTAGAGGGAAGCCACAAGAAAAACCCTGTAATTGGTTTATTCTGTAACTATCTAATATAAAGCTTTTTGCATTGGACAGAAATTGAAATAAAGGTTCTTTCATAACTGTACTCCCAGCCTAGCAGATATTTCCACATGTCTGAACTTTCATAATGCAAGCAGATACTTGCTCACTTCTTTAAAGTTAAGCAGATGTATAGTTCAAGTGCAAGAGTACATGCGTGTATCATTTACCGGTCACCTTATCTGAAGAATTGTTATGTCATGGACAGACAGAGTTAAAATTGCTCTTATATAAATGTAAAAGAACACCTAGGACCTTTTTGAAAGCTGTTAAACACTTGGCTTCATCTTGTGGCAAAGAGTTAAATTCAGCACAACCACTGAGTTTACTTTAACTTTGGAGAAAATTTTCCAAATGTGCATGAAAGTAGGCTGAAGTGTGTTCACATGCAATTGAAAGCTGAGCATTTTAAAGCATAAAGTAGGTAACAAAAGAAACATATGAGACTTCGTAAACAGAGATTTTAAAACAAATTTAATAATAGACTTTTTAAACTACCAAATCACTGTCAGAGCATATATATGTTAAAAGACCTATAAATATATTTTAAAACAATCTATTTTCCTTTCACTTAGCTGCCAAGATCTCCATTAGGAGGTTTGTGTTTCCTTCCAACATTAAAGAATATCTCTAACATCTGTAGCAATGAACGGTGAAGAGTGTCAGTTCTGCTGCTGAAACAAGCAATGCCGCCATTTGAAGGAGGAAAAATGTGAAATAATGAATATGCCTTCAGAGAGCAGTCTGTTGTGTAGCTGAAGATGTGCAAAGCCTCTCGCTAAGTTTGATCTTCTGAATTTCTTCAATACACCTATAAGGAGTGCAGTTAATTATGCAAAGTGTGGTCAATGGGAAAAGTATTGCCCAGAGATGCTGAACCCATGTATCAACTGCCACAGAGCATAGCGCAAGGACTTTGTTTCATGTTTCCTTCCTTCCAGGTATCAGGAAGGAGAGAAAGGTATCACATTAAAACATGAGCCAATCTCAGCTTAACTGGAGCTGCCATGATCTGAAAAATTATTGGCTTTTTTTCCATGAAGTTTCCCAGAAAGAAGAAAGGAATGCTACATTGGCTGGGGATTCGGAAGGTTTGTGGTTGCTTTTCTTTTTCATGGTTGCTTTCTTGGGCCCCTCTGGGCTTCGCTTCCCTATCAGTAAAGGAAAGCAATAGCATTTTCTGGTGTTTTAATAACCATCAATAAACAGGTGGGTATACTAATGACTGCAAAATGCTCAGCCATTAGAATAAAAGGGAGGTATGTACAACCATTGCAGGGTAATAAAAATAATGTCTGCAGGAGCTTTACTGGAACCACAGTAAAGAGTGCCACAGATCCTGTTATAACAGGATGGGCAATATTTTATCATAGCAAGTATCTTTAAAAAAAAATAATCCCGTGTTTAATCTATAACCAAGAAATGTAATGGGATCTTCAGACTTCTAAGGCCAAGAGAATTCACAAACAACATTTTCAAGCAAAGTGACCTCACTCCTCATTTCAAGAAGAAAATGCAAACAATCCACATTCAGTGTTTTAAACTGTGTAAATGATGTCTAACACTCTGAGACACAGCTGATTAAACACTTATTCTGCCTAAAACTGCAGAAAATTTTCAACATGAAGATTTTTACAAATATTTCAAATATTCCCAAATTTTATGTGGAAAATTTCTTGCAATTATGCATGGAAATGTATCTTACTTTATCTAGCTAAGGGTATCTTGTCACTTCTGCAGGTAACAATGAACACAGATTTCAGTGACACTCAATCTTAAAAATAATTTTTAAAAAAGAAAAAGATTTTTTACAGTTTTCCAAAAAACCCTTTGGGTGCATGTTTTCTCAGAACTATATTACCTAGCTGTACTTCTAAATAATTTCAGCTGACATGTGAATTGGATAGTTCTACACCCAAAAGCATATATACAATGATAAGTGTGTAACTATGCAATTTATAAAGACATAGGGGTATTTTCAAAGGCCCATATTTGCAGATCTGGAGTTTTTCTAAAACCTGATTCCTAATTCTTATGTGTCAAAGGCACAGGCTTGAAAACCACAATGGATAAGAAGAAAGATAATGAACCACTTGCTACTCGACCTTAACTACAATGAAGAGGGAAAAAATCAGTGTTAATCTTGCTACTCAAGCCTTAATCAATTTTATATTTTGCTTAGTTTTTTTCTTTTTCAGCATGTATATAAATTTTTATATAAGATATGCATGGTTTTTAATTTATTATCTGCATATACACTCACCCCAAATTGCTAATTCGTCCTTAATTCTTTTGGTTAAAGTTACACACTTAATGTTATTTTAACATAGGGCTTTTTTGTAATGTAATGATATTTAATTTGCATTAGCACAAGTGACATACAATAGATCATGCTATTATCATGATTGATATCAGATGAACTGGCATAAATTCAACGTTATAAATTGAGCCTATAAATGAAACTATTATTTTACAGGAATTAGTGTAGTAGAAAGGCTAAGGACCCTCAAGTCAACCTTAGTCAAACCCACTCTTTAAAGTTTTATATTTTATGCCTGCAATAAATGCTTTTGTGAAAGCCCATAACCTGCAAAAAAAAAGTCATTGGAAGTCTATTAATTATAATAATACTATCCAAAAAGCTGTGAGGGCTTATTTTTGTGACATCACTCTTTGATTTCTTACTGCCTTAAATTATCCCTTTGTTGGCTGGGTGAGGGTAACAGTCATACTTTTGTCATTAAATATAAGGAGTTTTAAAGCCTGATCCACCCTAGCTCTAATTGATATTGCTTTCATTTGGCAGATAGTGACCTGATTTATAATTTAAATATGCATCATTATGTGCACCTCTTCTGTATAATGAAAAAGCGAAGTTACTCTCATCTTTTCCCGCAATGTTAACATCAAGGAAAAGTATCTTTCTTTTTTCCCTTTTATACTCAGAGCCTAATTGAAAACTGTTCATTGAATTTCAACATGATAGAAAAGTCTTTTTATCTCTCAATTTGTCCATTAGCTATTATAATTGAAGTATCTGCTACACAGCTGAATTGATATTGTTCTTGTTTAAATTCTGGATTTCTCTAAATCTTCTATGAGGCATCAACTAAAAAAATATGGGTTAGGAGACATTAGCTAACAGTATTGCCTAAATGGGACATTAGACTAGCATTCCACATGTGTAAAGCTACAGAAAGTAGGAAGTCATCTAATTTTACTGAAGAACGTGTTGCATAATAATCTTAACAGCATGACCATAAGGTTTGCTAATTGCCACATCTGTTTAACAGCTGTCAGATGTTTGCCATATGCTGCCATCAATATTACAACAGAGTACATTACAGGGAGTTTTATTGTGTTCGACTGTTATTTATTTGCCACAGACATTACTACAGCCAGTGACGTCTAGTTATGTTAGATCACTAATTATATTTTAAAAGCTGCATGTAAAATCCAGGTTTTTCAGCTTCCTTATACTCCACTTCTGATGATGTAACTAATAACTTTTTTCCCTACAGATCTCTGAACTGATTTAGAAATTTGTAACTCTTCTTATGGTAAATAATTCTTCTGTAAAATAACTTATTTATGCTGGTTTTGAAGGATGTTTCTAAACCCAAGTTATGTTTTAATGGTGATGTTTGTAAGAACTCAAACTTCTTTTTCAAAGAACCCACTTCATCCGATGTTTTTTTGCCGGGATGCAGGTCAGGGATGGAAAACAATTCAGTTTCACAGCTCAGAAGGTTGGATACTCCAATTCTTATCCCAAACCTGCCACTGACTCACTCTGTGACCTTGATTCATTTCATGACCTTAATTCTGATTTGGCAGTCTGTAAGCTAAATACCTGCTGTACAGCTGTAACATCAGAACTCCTTCGTTAAAGGTCTGTGAAAAGTAGAAGGTGATACAGCACCTTTGCCATTAAAGCGTAGAAATATGGCTGATCTTTGCTGTTCCTTTAAACATTCTTTCTGGGATTTTTTTAATGACTTCTTTCAACTGGTCTGTGCATTCCTTTTTCGTTAAATGTAGCTACTACAGCAATGAAATAGGAAGCAGAGATTGACAAAGTGCAGACTAGGCAAAATATGCATGATGTGATTTAATATGAGTTGATAGGTGTCACTGATCTCTATTATAAATAGACTGTGTGAATTCCATATGATGTATTATTTATCCATTGTAGATGCCTTTTTGTTTCATTAATAAACCTGGAAATCAGACATATACATTTCCAATGATGAGTTTTTGGCAATACAAGGCATTGTGGCATTTGTCTGCAATTGCTCAATTATTTTGATGATTTTCTTCTTCTTTCTATATAAATTATTAATGCTCGAGATGTTTGTTCAAGATTCCTCTGATTTTAGCTCATTTGTCCATCTGAATCCTTTTTTCTCCTCTCATTAGAGAAGATTATTGCAGTGTAAGGGCTTCCACTTTGACCTGAATTCTAGCTCCTTTGAGATGTTGCACTGGAGTACACAACACAGGTCCTCTGACTTCGGTTTGTCTTCGACTGTGAGGTCTGAGAACTCTCACAAATCTTACATTAACAATGTGTTTTCAGTTTAAATCTGCCTCAAAGCAGAAACTTTTACGCTGTTGTTCTACCCACAGTTAAAAATGTTTCCCTTCTATTTCTGCACTTGTTAAGAAAGTTAAGAAAATACACTGCTGTTTATTTAAATAGGAAAGGACCTGAATTTTTCAAATTTCTGAAGAGAATGGTAAGCAGCAGCTAGTGCCTTCCATTTACTCTTTCTGAAGATGCTCAAGCAAAGATATCTTGGAAGACATTAAAGGGCAAACAGTTTTAAATAAAAGGCAAAGCTGGGGGGTTTTCCAGGAGCCACACCATCAAGCCTTGGCATCAAGGATGATGAGGGACCGCTGGAGGAGGGCAATGGGCCCGCGAGGTCAGATAACACGTGCCTACAGGGGAAGTAGGTGCTCAACTCCCATGAGAAATCAAACTGCCTTACAAGAACGTCTCCATCAGTAATCTAAAATTTGTCTGCCTTCTGCATTTGATCTCCTTATTTTCTTCTTATATGCTTTTTTAATGCTGTTTGTAGCCATTTCAATTATGTGATTTCCTTATCTGTATACCATTGAGAATACTGTACACGACTTTATAAACAGCTACTAAGTTTATCTGTCTGTCATTTGGTTTTCATTATGCGAGATAACGATCTTTCTCATATCTTATAAGAAGACATAATGTGATTGTTTCTAAACGGGGAGGGGAAAAAAAAGGCTAGTCTGTGTTATCCTTAGCCTCACAGTATTTGTAACGTCAGTAGTGTCAGCACAATCTCCAACGTTTTTCCTTGCTGTAGTCCAGGAAGAATTATCTCTCCAGCTTTTTGTGTTTGGTGCTATCTCCTCTTTTTCTCCATTTCAGACACAGTGAGTTTCTTATCTGGAGCATGGTTATGTGGCCACAGATTTGCCTATATTCAGTCTGATCATTCCTAACTGTTTCGTGGGGCTCATGCACTGAAGGGAAGGATGAGAGGCAATTGTCAACATTTCGCTGTATTAAATATGGATAGATATTATTCATGTAATTTGACAGTTCTTGACTTTCAGCTGTATAATGACAGTGAAACGGTAGGAATTTCAACAGCCGAACTTCTGTCTTACTTCAAGATAAGCTTATCAACTGTAGCCTGAATCCATTCAACTCATAAGCAGATCAAAACTCATGTCATGCTGAACTGCTGTGCTGATTCCTGCTTCCTACTATTGCTTTACATGTCCATATGGTCTTAGTTGTTTGCCATCTTACAGTTATTTTGCAAGGTTTTTAGGAGACAGACTGTCTCTTGTATTTGTTCAGCACCTTGTACAGTGAAGCCATGGATCCTGCCCGATGCCACCAAATGCTCATGTAACATAAATAACATGTAATGAAGTGATAATAGGTGATGGTCAGCCCTTGCATTTTTTTCTCTCTTCATCAGTTATGCACTTGATCTATGAAGAGTAGCTGCTTTGTTTGGCTTCCCATTTAACATGAAAAAACGCCCTGAGGTTTCTCTTGTCCTATTTATCCCAGACATTCAGAGAAATCTCTGAACAATATGCAGGAATCCTGTATATCATTCGGGTGCTCCCACAACGCAGCATGGTGTGGCAGCTGCAGACTAAACAATGTCTTTAGGTTAAGGATTGATCAAGTGTCTGTAGAATTTCCAAGCTCCCTTACGTGCCTTCCGGATTACAACACTATTTCCAAACTGGTGGGATTTGGGGGCAGAGGGAGAGGAAGAAAAGCGGATTTGAAAAACTTTTGGCAGTTGAATGTTCCATTAAAAAGAAAAAAAAAAGAATTGCGAAAGCAAATGTGAAATCTCTCTTTAGGCATCTCTTTCATTTTCGTCTCTGTCAGTTCACTGGATCTTGATCTTACGGGCGCTGTAAACTTCTCCACTCAAGGACTGTCATTCTGTTTCTGCTTGTACAATGAAGGGCACAAAAATATATAAAAATGTACAACTGTTGCTACTGGCTGTGGTCACAGGCTGGTGCCCTATCTTCAGCTAGACCTTGTCCAGTCACCATTGTGTCCAGTACCCCCCTTCTAGTTGGCAAATATGGGACACTAAAGAAAGTCAAATACTACAGACTTCCCCAGAATATTTTCAAATCATTCATGTTTATTAAATCATTGTTGATATGTTTTTCTTCTCTGAATTGGTCACTTTTTAAGTACACCTTTGAGCAGCAGTAGACAAACATGGTCGTTATCAGAATGATGGAAGATACAGAAGTTTTGCAATTTCTTAACAGTAGGAAACCCTTTGCTTATTTGACGTTTCACTACAATATGTTGGCAGAAATATGACTTCAGGTTTCAGAATTAAATGCATGCCTCAGTAGCTCGGTTTATGCATTCATAATTATATTTACAATTAGAAATAATGTAATCAGGAATAGAATTTTTTTAGTGGCTGAGCGCACAAAATGAGTTGGTGAGAAAATGTGGTTTTAAGTTATGCTTTCTTCTCCACAATTTAGGATCATTTAAGCTTCAACTCTGAGACATACTAGGAAATTATAGGCTAATGAAGTCCATATGGGACAACATTACAGCTAAAGCTTGTTGGGTCACTCACTAGATTCCCTTTTGCACAGCAAAAGATTCCAAATTTGCACCAAATGCTGCAGATGCAGTAATAGGACATAAAATCACTTTGGTGACTCTGCACAGTTACACTGTGCAATGGTTTCCTGTAAATATTTTAATTCCCTTATATGAGAAAAGTGAAGCTTTAAATGGAAAAGTGGATGGGGAGAAGGCGCAGGGCATCATGTAATTGAGAATTCACGTGCCCTGCCAGGCAGGGTTAATGGGCACTGCCCTGCAGTAAACCGGCTCCTGTGAATCCTTGAAATGTCACAGCGGTACAAAACAAGATTGTGAACCGGGTCCTTCTGGTGTTAAAGGGAGGCTGCGGGGCAGCTCTGAACCCAAATGAATAATTCGTAGACACAGGATGTCATTTACAATTGCTTACCTCTCATTAAAACTACTCAGAATGGCTTTCTGTGAAAAATTGATTTTTAATTGGAAAAGTTAAATCTATGAACCAGTTTTGTTTTTTCCTTGAAAAGCTGGAAGCTTTTTGCTGGGAACTGATTGTTTGCTGATAGTGTCAAAACCACTGAATGACCTGTTTTTCCTTCGGTCTTTGGCCAAAATTAGCAATGAAAAATATCTGTTTGCATGCTTTGCACAGTGATTTTTGTCAGAAAAGTAATTTTCCATCAAAAAAAAAAAAATTCAAGGGATGTTTTCACTTGCCAGATTGAGAAGCACATTAATGCTGGGATGCAAACAGGAGGGCAGGCTCTTAGACTGGGCTTCCACACTTTTCATGATACTTTTCAACAGGACTGTCACTAGCAGCACAAGGTGCAGCAATGTCAGTTTTAATTAAAACCTTTCGTTTTACCTACTGCACAGAACAGCTGCAGCATAAACTGAGAAGCAAAGGCACCACAACATGTACAAGTTCAGGTTTTGTTGAACATAAATAGAAGACATTATCAATGTGAACCCCACACAAAGCTGGTTCATCTTATAAATTCTAGAAATGTTGATTGCTTCTCCCCAAAATGTTCCACACAAAAAGTTTTGCTGATTTTCAAAGAATGTCAACTAGAAAAAACTGCAGGTTGTTTTTTTCCTCAAAAAGTAAAAGGCAACCAACCATTTTATGCTGAGATATATGTATGTATGTATTACGAATCATGGCTAGATACCATTAAGTCAGTAGCCCACAGAAGTTGCTGAATCTAACTCAGTAGTAACAATTAGAAATCTAAGCTTGCTCCCCAGGGTTTCTGAAGAAAACAATACTTTTTACAGGGTTGATAGCAGCTGTTTACTATTACTAATCACAATCAAACTTTGAAGATGTTTAAGATGAAGGGGCTTTAGGTAGGTAACAAATAGTTGTAGGTATCAAGTTCTTTTTGAATTTCAGTGTGACTGAAAGATTGGCCATACAAAATCTTAAACCTCCCTAAGTAGATGGTAACTCTCCCTCCATCCCTAAGCCCCAGGACTGCCCTGAGTGCTGCTGCTCATCCCCACCTGCTGCTCTGACTCAGCTGCCACTGTGTTCTTTTAGGATGTTCAACCTTATATTTTGAAGTGGTCGGTGTAGTTCTCCAACTCTCTCAGCAGTGGAGCCAAAAGAATGACTTGGTGTAACAGCCAAGCCTGGGCAGAGAGGCCGATGCAAGCAAGAACCTTGATGCTGACCCATCGCACACGTCAAATCTTGCCTGGAATTGAATGCCCGTTTGAGTATGTAGAGAATGAGCTGGGTGAGCAGGTGTGATCCTGAAGGAGATAAGTTATCTCTTTCCCTAGCAATTAAAATGGGGCTGGAAGTGTGTACCACAAACCCAAGGTGGATCCTAATCTCCTTGAGGACCCATTATTAAGTAATTACTACAGGATATCGTAACCTGGTGTGTCTGATAGTCCTCTCTTATAAATCTGAGCTGCAGCTGTGAGGGTGTTAGCAAGAATGCGCTTTGAAACCATTATGTGAATGGAAAGGCTACCACAAAGCAGCCAGCCTGGCCTCACTGCAGCCTCCAAGCCTCCCAGCAGAGCTGGTGGGGTGTTTCCCAACCTCTTCCACCCAAAATCAACAAAGCAAGCAAAGATGTTTTAAACAAATTGAACTGAAACAGAGCAGGGAGCATTCAGGATGACTGCGCTGTTGTAGAGTGGTGGAGGTGGAAACGCCCTGCATGGGAAGCAGTGACAAGGACCTGAAAATGGCAACATCTTCTCTGGGCAGCTGGATCTGAAGAAGGACAATTGCCTCCAACCTTGCTCCCACTGCTAGGTCCCCTTTGCCTCGGTTTCCCCTTACATGCAAAATGCAGGTAACCATATTAATCTCCAAGAAGGGGGAGCTAAGTAGTTAATGACAGTCAAGTGATTTTAAATGGAAGAATTGCTAAGTCTGGTGTGCAATGTGTTTTTATTTCTTTGCGTGTTTTTCAGAGATTTTTTTTTTTTCCTTTGTGAGCATTCACAGAAATATCCTTGCAAGATGTGCATCTCATTTTCATGAGAATTTTATTAAAACCCCAGGGAACAGCAACAATATTACCTGAAGTTACCTTTATATCATAAGATATAGGTAGGAACTAGTTAAAAGACACAAAGGACCTCTGGAATTTAAACTTGTTAGGTGTTCTGCTTAATACAGCTGAGCAAGAATTTATGCTGGCATTGAAGTTTTCAGAGCTAGGCTGTGCTATTTAAAATGGAATTTCACACTAATGAGCCTAAAAGAAAATAATGCATGGAAGGAGATTTCAAAGTATACTCAATTGTATCCACCGTTCCGTATAAACAGAAAGAAATTAGAAGTGCAGCCGCAGAGCACCCTCTCCTGGGCACTAACACCTCTGCAAAATGCTTTTTTCAAAAATACTGATTTTGCAGCAAGTCGTAACAGCTATGCTGGTCCTAAAGGAGAATGGGAGAGAAGATGCTGTAGGTAATGTTTCACATTCCACTTGCCAGGAAAAACATAGAAAACATTACTTTTATTTTTCTCTATATTTTATATTAAGTCATAAAAAATAACCAAAACAGAGACACAATTTGCTTCAAAAGTAGATCACAGTTATGTAAGATTAATTTTCATCACAGTTTTATCATTACTGTAAGACTTTACAAATGGGTCTCTCAACAGATCTAGGTTAACAATTTTCTGTATCCAACAGATCCTTCATTTTTGTCTATTTCCAAGCTTATCATAAAAAGATGTTTTTCACTATATATGTTCAGAAAAAAGTTTGTGGAGGTACATTTTATTCTATATTTCTTTATGAGTAAATATATTTTATGTATTTGATATTCTGCCTTCTTCAGGAAGATGCTCTTATGTCTCTGATTGTTAACTGAATAAATTTAATTCTTAAGTTCACGTTTCCAATGCAAATTTAAAACTTGCTTTCAGTGAATACGCTGCCACACTCTGAAAGTAAAGCCTAATAATAGATGAATGAATTTGTTACAGGATTCCTGGAAAGCAAACACATATGACCATGGGGAATATTACCAGGATAAAGATTTAATTGTAAAACAAAAATGAGTAGCAGTTGAAGTTCAGATAGTATTTCCCTAGCTGTGATTTTTGCATGCAGATGATATTCTAAAGAAACTTAAGATGTCCCCCCCCTCACGTTTGTTACCCTCTTCATGATCTTCTTGGTGCATTAAAAAAGTACCAACACCTTATGACACGAACACAAAGCTAAAGCCTTCTTTCAGAAGGATTCTAATTTTTTAATTTATTTTTTTTGTGCAGCGGGTGGTACAGAGTTCAAGAACAGTAGCGTTAAGTTGTGGTGCAAAAAACGAAATGCTCTACTGTTGTTGTTATTTTAGACCAGGACTGACCAAGCTAAATATCTCAATAACTAGAGATTGGTAAATAGAATTTTCTAGTTAGAATATCCTCTGATGCTTTGTAAAATAGCAATATGTTTATACAGTACAAATGAGGAGTTCTTTGCATGCTATTTCTGACAAAGATTTTGAGTCATCCTTCTTGTCTGTGTCATGGCCAAGTTAATTAAACTTTGCACACAACTAAAATGTCTCATATACTTTGTTTATCATTCGAAAAATACCAGATGTTATCTACAATAGCACAAAAAGAAATTCAACTCCTGCTCACTTGAATAATCCCACTAAACTCAGAATATTACTTTCCTTGTAAGAAAACCCTGCCGTCATCAGGAGCTGTAGCTCCAATGCCTAGGACATGGTATTTAGTAACTGATGTATAATTACACAGTACAAAAGGAATTTTCTCTTTATCTATCATCAGCTAATCCATCTGAAAAAAAATCTTTTAATTTAAAAGTTGGAGAGGTTTGATCTCTAATAGCCAAGATACAAGCAGAAGTCCTTCTTGCTGCCATCTGACAGTAAAACATTCCTCTCTTATAGACCTTTGCAGAAACCATGGTTCTGTGAAGAGGAAACCCAATAAAGGTGGTTTTGTGGTGAACTGATAGGCATTGCTTGTTCTGAAATTCTGCAGTCTTTTCTATATGCACAGACTCTGTGAAAGATGGTAAGATTTATAGGGAAAAACTGAAGGAAGAAGATTATTTTTTGTAAGCTTTGAAGTGTATGAATTAATAAATTCTAGTTGTCCTGGCTCTTAGGAATTCCATTCTGTCTAAATTTCAGTTTTGTTTTCTACTTTCCCTCCCCGGTAGAGTTGAACCTGGGAATAGCATCACTCAATGGCTCGTTAGTTTGATAAAGTGGCATAAGTGACTATAGCTACAATGGGTACTTCTAGCTCAGAAGCATTTATAGGTCTCAAGGGAATTCTGAAAAACACCAGAAAGTCTCCAGGTACTGAATCACAGGCAAGTATTTTGAATCTTTAATTTTTTATATATATTCTTTTCTATGAGAATGTCAGAACTAAAATATGGAATATGCTTTTCCCACTTGGTTTCTATTACTTGTAAAGCATTCAAAAGCTTCTAGAATAAAATTACCTCTATGCCCTGCTAGGGAGCAGGCAAAACTCCACTGAGTATCAAGGGAGTCCCTCTGCTGGTGTTGCTTTCCATTTTTAACCCAAATATAATAATAAAAATGACTAAATATTAGACTGGAGCTGTACAATCTTAGATGCAGCATTTATTTGTTATCATGTTTATCCCAGTGGAGTTTTACAGTACTTTTTTATTTATAAAAAATGTGCTGAAATATATTCTACAAATTAACTAGTTTATTTTCAGGTGTGACATATTCATCATCATAATAACGTCAGTTTGTTTTAAAAGTTTGTTCAGATGATAGCAGCCAATTTGCATTTAGAGAAAAAAAAAAAAGGAACAAATGCAAAGAGATAAGAGGTGCAGGAAGGAAGGGATGGTATGGCAGAGAAATGGTTTGCAAAGAAAAAAGTGAATTCCAGATAATAGATTAAAAAACAACCAAATGATTACAAAAACAAACTCACAATTTTAGAATAGTTTAGGGATACTCCAATTCAGCAAAATCCTGAATTCCACACAAATCTCAGCCAAAATGGGCATAAAACATTTTCTTAAGGATAATTAGAGCCTGATATCAGAACAGCATTTTCAGAGCCAAAGCCACTGCACTGTGCACCCAGCTCTGGTGGTAACAGAAATGATGAGCTCAGGGTGACGCGTCTGGTCACTTGTTCTCAGGCATGGTGCCACAACACCTCCATCCACATAGACAGTAAAGAGTGAGGAGACTGCACCAGCCAAGGCTGCCAGGCATCGGGTAAGGGACGATTTATGCTGAGAAGCAACTGCAGATAATCAGAAATTCCCTGAGAAACTGAATTCAATCCTGAAACAATACAGCTAACTTTTCTAATCATAACTGTGTATTTTTCATTGTGTGACAGACACTGAGCCATAGTTGCATAGTTAACCCCATAAAACCCTGAAAATTTCCCCTGTGTGGATTTAGGTCTGCTTTCTGACAAGGAATAATTAGACATCTCAACAGAAAAGTACATTTCTATTTTGTTACAGTATTCATTTGAGGTTTAATCACAGTTGTCAATGTGCTATTTCAGTGAATAATATTTTCATATTGGGTTATTTTACAGTTCATACAGCAGTACAAAATATCTTAAGGTACTAACTGATTATTTAGACTCTATTTATTGTAGAGGAAGGCAATGACATTGAAAATATTGTATAAGTAGCAAATACATTAAACAGCAAAATCCCTACCTTGCATTATGAATTGAAGTGACATTATTTTAAAACATTTGAAAAACATCATCATAATTACATGTTATCAACACAGAGACAGAGTACCTATTATTTTAACATAATTAATTTGAGCTCAGTGCATTTATGTTGCTGTGTATGTCATTATCCATCAATATAACTATGAAATGCTAAAAATTAGGTTTTGAATCTTCAAGTTATTTTAATTGGCTGGGATTTTTCTCTAAATCCACTGTTCATTTGTCTCCATCTTCAATGTCTGAAATTTTTAATTACAATTTACATTTCTTTTTTGTCTGTCCCCTAGGCCACATTCCAATCTCACTGTGATGTTTTCACACTAGGCCCTTCAAGAGAGATAAGCTTTCCCTTTTCAGTGACCGCTCGCTTATAACCAAGTTTATATTCTCTCCTTGCAATACTGTTGGGGTTTTTTTCATGTCTTATTGGTATGTCCTCCTTCATTTATATTTTCATACCTCTGGTTTCTGTATTATTTTTTTTTCCCTTTAAACCTATCCTCCTCTGTGCAACATGAAAGGAAAATGAATCAATAAATGGTGTAATATTTTAAAGGGCTTTCTCTATGTCAGGGTTTGTTCTCCTGTCTAGCTCAACTGATAACTCTCTTCCTGGTACTTCAATAGGTTTGGTTGGGTTTTTTTTTCTCCCTGCTTGCAAGGTAGGGTACATTGCCCCCGTGTGATCTCAGATGACAGAGGGGTAGATGGAAGCTCTGTATGAAGGTAAAAGTCTACACATTTCTTGTCGTACATAAATGTCTGTCTCCAGGAAAGCATTGAGGCCACAGCTGTCCAACACAGTGCCTGGGAATGCCTGTCTCCAAGGCTCTGATGAGGCCTGACTTTTTTATGCCTCTGACTTTTTTTTCTTTCTCTCTCATGATTGACATTTGTCTTTTCTGGGCCTTGTTTGCTTGCACTGCACTTGTAGGGAGCCTGAAGCACTGCCGTATTTTCATTTCAGTTAGGTTAGGGGTGACGAAGATTACACATGCATACTGATTTATGCCTTAAAGGCTGGAAATAGTGTCAAGTGTGATCTCAGCAGAGCTCTGTTCGATGACTCAAGTGCTCAGTACGGTGTTATACTCTCAGACATCAATTCTCATGCAGTAAAATGAAAACTCTCTGTCCAGAACATCGTTCAATAAAGTCTTGATCTGTAAGTGTTATTAGTTATTAATAAGATAATAATGGTGTTTTCAGTGTTCACGCCAAAGCCAGAATTGAGCCTTTATCAGGCTAAGTACTGTTGAAACACAAAGCAGTGAGTGGTGCCAGCCTCAGAGAGCCTTCACTGTAGATGTGCACTTGATAACCGGTATCTCTGCAAGCCACGTTACACACATACTCAGGTGCTTCTGAGAACATTTCACAATAAAGGTCTTATGCCCAGAGGCCATATAACTCTAAGTCCAATGTTTTTAAAGACAGGTCCTTACATTATTATTATTATTTGGAAGTGCTCTATGTCAAGAGTTCTTGTAAACAGCAGTGGATCTGAAGATTGCTGTTATGAGGTGACATGAGGCATTTTAAAATATATCAAGCTCTGCATTAGGCTGAAGTCATTGACTGTTTTTTCTTCTTCTAGCCATATATGTAAAACAAAAGCAAAACAAAACCTAGAGGGATTTGACAGCCAATATCTTAAGCTATAAAAGGCCAAGGAATTGAACCACAGGCACCTGCACAGCAACTTACTGGGTCTTCCTGTGCAGGTGCCCCTCTTTCTATGGTTTTAACCATACGTAGCTGCCTGGACCTGAAAAACTTATCCCAGCACAAACATTATCAAAATTCATATGGCCCTATGAAAAGTATTAATTTGGCCCCATCTCCTCTTCCCCCGATGAAAAAATTCAGAAGATTCCCAGCCAAGGTGTATCTGCAGCATGCTGGGAAATACCAGAGATGGGAAGAACAACTCTAGAGCGGTCCAAGACTGAGCACTTTCCTTCCAAGTGCCTTCAGCCCTTGCCAGCACAGGGAGCTAAGCAGTTTGCCACCGACCAAGCGCTTTTTTGGAAGACAGCTGGAAGGAACAATGGAAGGGGTGCAGCGAATTCCTCTTTCAGATGCCAGTTGTAGCAGCACAGTTAGCTCTGAATCTTTTCCTGTAAGTTAATTTAACAGACCTCATTTGTAGTGTCCAATTGAATAATGTAGCAAATGTTTCTAAAAGAGCTGGTAAAGCACCAGATATGAAACCATTCATATCTGCCTCAGTAGAGCAACCTCAGACTGTCCCTGCATCAATTAAACACCTGACACCCTCTCTGAAGGAGGCAGCACATCAGTGAGTGCAGCCACAATGCCCTTTCCCTGCTGTATTTGTTCTGGCAGTCAAAGGGGGGCACACAGCCTGTCCAACTGTCATTACAGGTCCTTGGATAAGGGAAAATTCGCTTTTAACAAAACATGATGCCTATTATTTTCTAATCACATCAAGCAGGCTTGTATTCTAATGAAAAGGCATTAAACCAAGGCAGAAATAGATAAAAATAAGTTACGTTTTACTCCAAAGTACACCTGTGACTGCAACTATATTTGGTGGACAGGAAGACACTCTGTCAGCTCTGGAAATGGGTCATGGTATTCTGCAAAAAACAGCAAAATGAGTTAAAAGACAGCTTTCAGCTCTACAGCTCTATCTATGCTGTGGAAAAATAGATGTAGGTTGATTACTCTTACTTTAGGATTTAATTTCTTTTGGTTATATTCCCAAAATGGTCTCCTCAGCCCCAAGGAGCACTAACTGTATTCTTATTTCTGTGCTATACATTATATGTACTGGATGTGTAGCCATGCTAACATAAACCCATTTATATTTCCAGAATCAATGTAAATTCCTTAATTTTTATTATTTCAGAAAGGGGGGATTCTGAATAAATTTTGAAACTCCTAATAATGTTCCACATTCAATATGCATTGTGTGTTTACTCGGTTTCCTTCTTCATTAGTATTTTAATGTATTAATCAAAATTATAACTAAATTTGGATTAAAATATACCTGAGATCTTGAAGTGAGATAAATTCGATCCTCGCAACCAGCACTACAATGTGCTACTGAACACAGTTAGCAGGTTTTACAGGCCAGAACTAGGATTATCACCTTTTGTGTGTTTTCTTGCCCCCCTAACAATCCCGCGTCTGTGCTATATTGTTTTGGCAAAATGGGTCAACAGAAATGTCAAGTGGACACCACTTTCCCAGGAAAACGAAACTTCAAGTGTAATATGAACTGGCATCTGAAATTCTGGGTATGTTCAGTGCATACACAAACCATTCTGCATTTATTAATGAATACATGGTTACATCTACACAGCTATAAAACCATTCAGCAACAAAATCAAATTCACAAGGAGAAAGCCAAATAAATAGTTTGTTTTCTCATTCATGTCCCTCCACATTATATGATCTTCAGTTGCCCATGTTAGCCCATTTTACTCCCTCTGTAGTCATTTTACCCCTGTATCACCAGGTAAGTGTACTCCTTCCCACTACTGTGCACAGAAGCACAGAGCACAGAAGAAATGTCGGTGCCTAACACAAGTCTGAAGGTAGCAGGAGCCTGAATTGGATGCAAACTGCACATAGATGGATTGTGTCTGTGGGAGACTTCAGCGGCCAAACACCTTGTCTTTACTGATCACACGTAAATGGAGATGTTTGTGTCTTACAGTTTGGTGAAATGCAAGTAGCAAAAGGCATCCACCCAAAGCAAAGGCCATCTGACTTTCAAATTGCCATTTTCTACTCAGCGTATGTGTAATGCTGTGAGTCTTTTCTGAATAGCTGCATTTCTAATATAGGGCAAAGCAACATAACTTTCACTGAGCTGGCACTCCAAAACGGCTGAGCCAGTTTGTTACTGCAAAGCACTAAACGCACGTGGCACAAAACATGTCAATCTTCCCTAAAAAGGGGTTTCGTGTTAGAGGAAAGAGTTTTCTTCAACGCTAAGCATGAGGAACACTATCTGCCTGTAACGCATGCCAAGGCCTATGTGCAGCAACCTGCCCAAACAACAGAGGCGCTTTCCAGTATCTTGAGTATCAGATTATTTGGCACTATAAATTAAATGCTCTCTGAGATTTGGGGCGAGCGTGACTGAATAAAAGGTTGAGGGCTTGTGGAAGACAAATGGCCTGTAAGACAGGAGGTCTTGAAATTGGTAAAAAGAGCTGGAATATCAAGAGTAGTTTTCTGGCAATTAAGCCGCTGCGACTAGTTCTCTGCAGTTAGTAGTGTTGTGTTAGCAATGAACACGATTCTACGTGAAGACCAGCAATAAGACCCAGAAGAAAAGGCCAAAGCTTAAAGGCCATTTTCACTGCTTCTACAACCCCAAAATTAAATCCCTCTTTGCCAAGCTCCCACAAGCACCGCTGGACAAATTAAAGCTCTAATTTAAGACTAAGGCCTCTGCGGGAAGCAGGGTTGAGGCACACATGAGGCCTTGGCTCCGCGGCCACAGCCATGGCAGGGCCAGCCTGGCACAGGCCTCACTGCCTGGTGAAGGCAAGCAAGGGGCACATCACCTCTCACGGAACGCACGGGCCACGCCTTGGCGGCCACGGTGTTTAAAAATGGAGGTTTAAGTTGTCAGAGATGATCCCGCACGGGGCCTGCCCGTGAGGCCGGCTCGGCCATGCTACGGCGAGGCGGGAGCCCGGCGGTAGGTGAGGGCAGCCGCAGCCTCGCCGCCACCACTGAGCATGCTCGGCTCCTCCACATCCGCCCCCGAGCGGCGGCCGAGCGGCGCGGGGGG
>VZZY01012432.1:517795-536004 GCA_013400335.1 Eurystomus gularis | reverse complement strand
CGTTCCACCGGCAGCCCGCCCCGGGGGTCCCGCACACCCTGACTGACCCCCGCAGCTGCAGGCAGGGCCGGGCCCCCGCAGGCCCGAAGAGACTCCCCCGGCGCCGGGGCGCTTGGTCAGCGGGCTGTCTGTGGGTTGGTTCGAGCAGTTACTCCCTGTCCCGTTTTCTCGGGACGAGCTCTTGACCATGCTGCTCTTTCCACAGTTCCCGGCGGCACCACGGTGTTGGTGGAGCTCACCCCTGACATCCATATTTGTGGCATCTGCAAGCAGCAGTTCAATAACCTCGATGCCTTCGTTGCACACAAGCAGAGCGGTTGCCAGCTCACTAGTACAACGGCTGGGGCCACCAGTACGGTCCAGTTTGTGTCAGAAGAAACTGTGCCATCGACACAGGCACAAACCACGACCAGGACCATTGCTTCAGAGACCCAGACCATCACAGGTATTATGTTACATGCCAAGAGCTTGAAAGCGCTCAACTCATGCAAAGTGGCCACGTTGAGTAGCCCTCTGCTCCTGTATCCCTGTCAGCCTGAGCTAAAATAACAATTTTCACATTGGTTGTCATGTACCTGCAAGCAAAGGAGGAAAAATAAGTGATGTGCTGCCTTCTTGGGTTTGGTATGACAACAGTTACTTAATTTGCTAATGAGATACAAGTTCACTTAGAGAATTGCTAAAGTCTAATGCGTTGTATAACCAACTTGTGCAAACTAATTAAAATTGTCAATACTTATGAAAAACAATCAAATTACTATGCATTTTACTTTTTTTTAATAGTGCTCTTGATGAAAAACAGACACAGAATTGCTGTTGGGCACCAATCCAGACCTTTTTATGTGAGAACACTGCATTCCCTAACATTGCTCCCACAAGTAATTGGCAGGAAAAACATTACTCAAAATTTCTGCCTATGCTAAGGCTCAAGTGAGATCCTGGTCCTGGAGACATTTAAATAAAACTAGAATTTTGTTCCGTGTGTGAAGGCTTGCCCTTCTATATATAGTTTTATTTTATTTTATTTTATTTTGGTCTGGGACCTCACTAAAATCCGAATTCTTTGATTTTAATTTGGATAGACAGATTAGGGCAGAAAATCTGGAAGAGCAGTGAAACAAACTGAATTTAGGGCTCACTTCCAGGAATTTTTGTATTATAATCCCTCAACTCAGTGTGGGTTTTGAATGAGTCATTTTTCTGCTTCATATTTACTCATCTTTAAAATGAGGGCAGTTACATCCTTCTGCCCTTTTGGGGTATAGCATTGCTTAATTGATTTAAAAGCTGCTACTTTGGCTGAGATAGTTTCACCTGTTATTCTTGTAACAGCTTAAAAACAGTATAGTAGAAAGAGGATGAGCTTTTTTTAACAATTTACAAAAAAATGTGTACATGATGCCTTCTTGACAATGTGTGCCATATAAATAATTTGAGTTTTTTCTCCTTTGAGCTGAAGTACAGCCAGTGTTGAAAAAACAAACTTACCTTTACTAATGTAAGACCTGGACAGGCATCAGGAAAAACTAAATGACCAAAGAAACTGAGCGATGCAGTCAGACAGAATTCAGGGACTACATAGGGTTGTACTAAGTTAGCATGACTGATCAGGTCTTGACAAAATTTTCACAGATAGCAAAATAGCAGAGGAGAGAAAAGCCTTTTTCCTTACACCCTCCCCCAGGTGAATAGGAACCCAGGAACAAGAATGTTGCTGGGAAAAAAAAAAACAAACAACCCCAACCAAAAACAGAATAGAAAAGTAACTAATGAAAGTAGAAAATAATTAGGTTTTCCAGATTGGAGAAGTTAATGTTCTCAAACTGAGCTCGTTTATGTCTTTAGTTTCTGCACCAGAGTTTGTTTTTGAGCATGGCTATCAAACATACCTGCCCAGTGAGAGCAGTGAGCCGCCAACAGCTGCTGTCGTCTCTACACCACCAAAAGCACGTTCAAGAAAAGCCACATCCACACAGAAGAAACTGAACTGCTGCTATCCAGGTAAGATGTGAATGGGTAAGAAGGTATCTTCTTCCTTTTCATTCTAAAATTGCTAAGTTTCATATAGTGACATGCACGGTACCTCTGTCTGTCTTAAGCACTTAAGACACGCAGAACCTGGAAGGCAACTTACTATGGCTGTGATGGACTATCATTGATACCAGTAGTAGCTTTGCTATTGATTTTGATGTCCTTAGACTTTGGTCCTACACAGTGGTGTGCTCCAGTGATGCTGCAGTGGGTTTGCCTGTAGACATTGGCCTGTGCTCACAGACATAGCAGTATAGGAGCAGAGTCTTGTTACCTCTTTGCTAACTGCCATTATTGTACATGAGAAATATTATACATGTGTTTTGTGTATTGTATGTTTTGTCTTTGGTTAGTTACCATTTTTGTAAGGATGGATTGAACAAAACTGAGACCTTAATGAGTGAAAACCACGCAACATGCAGAAAACTTGTGCCGAGAGAGACATGTAGATGAGTAGTCATGTTGATGGTATCAGCAGTTACAGTCTCTCTTTGCAAGCTTGCCTTCATTTGAAAGGCATGTTTCAAATGCTTAGTGTTCATTTCTGTGCACTAAAACTGTAGCATTTTCCACTTGGATAGAATTCCTGAATGGTGAACTGTTACCCGAGTTCCCAATTGCACTAACTCAAAGTCATATGTTCCCCCAGCATCCCTTGTGCACTGTAAAGAGGATCTCAAATCCTAGGCAGAGATTCCAGAGAATTTGTTTCAAAGCTTACAGAAAAAGTTTATGTAGAGAGTGAATTGCCTTCTAGGGAAAGCATTAGAAAACTAAAGTTCATAGGTAAGCTGGTCACTGTTTTAGGTACATGTGAGTAAAGACGTGGAATTCATTTTCTGTTAATACTGTATTTTAAAGAAAATATTCTTGAAAATAAACATAATGCCCAGAATGTAGCAGTATATTTTAATTATTTTGTTAGATTTTCCTTGGATTTAATTACCTTAATCTTACCATTTTCAGGTTGCCAGTTCAAGACTTCCTATGGTATGAAGGATATGGAACGTCATCTACGAACACACACAGGTTTATGTAGTTGCTATGTTTTCTTTTTCATTGGTTATTCCCTTTGGCTTTTTTCTAAAAAGTATTTTCCTACGGAGAAATATAGAAATTAGATGCAACGCACATGTGTGCATCCTGGTATTGTAGTTCATTGGGAACTTGCCCTTTTTTGGGTAAGCCATGTCCCACTAGGGGCAGTGCCACTCACAGCTATGAAACACGAACACTACATCAATTTAAGACACAGTTTCATTTCTGAGGTGCAGACCATGTGTTTATCAGGGTGCAGTGTGGTGCTAGTGTGCAAACCTAGTTTGTTCTTCATGCAGAACAATGATTCCCACATTTCATCTCCCTTCCACCTAAGCTGCAATTTCAGAGCTGTAAAGGGAGAAAGTTGCCAAGGATCTTCTAAATACGTTGTAGTTGTACCTGCAGCCTTCTGGAGCATGGCACGGTTCTGAGCTGATAGGATGGCTGCTGAAATCAAATGTCCAGCCTTTGAAAACTAGTCTAGTTTCTGTTAAGCATTTAGTGTGTCCTTTCTTTTTGTTTTTTATTGCAGCAGCCTCCTTATGGTGCAAAAATCCTTGAGGCGTTAATGCTCTTCTGTTTGTTTCAGGAGACAAGCCCCATAAATGTGAAGTCTGTAACAAATGTTTTAGCCGTAAGGATAAGCTGAAGATGCATATGCGGTCCCATACTGGGGTGAAGCCTTACAAATGCAAACACTGTGACTATGCAGCTGCTGACAGCAGCAGTCTCAACAAGCACCAGCGCATCCACTCCAATGAGCGTCCTTTTAAATGCCAGATCTGTCCTTACGCAAGCCGCAACTCTAGCCAGCTAACTGTACATCTCAGATCCCACACAGGTAAGTTTATACTAAAACTCAGATCTGTGAAGGTTTGAAGGTCATAGGGGAAGATTTTAAAAGATTTCCAGGTGTCAAGATGCAAGAAAGGGCCTACTGGATGCCTCAGAAGTAGCTGGGCATCCATCTTCTGTGGCATCCAGCTTCTGTAAATTTCCTGGGTACAGAGTTGAGGAGGGCAATGCAGCTCTATTAAAGATATCCAGAAGCAATCAGAAGACAGATCTAACTCTTGGTAGATTTTCTTCTAAACTGATTTTGAAACTGCCTATTAGATGTTCTCAAACCTGTAGAACTGAGGGATCTAACTTATTGATTAATGAAGAGCATCTAGGTTCCTATCTGTCTCTCTCAAATCTGGTCCACTATGTTAGAAACACTGAAATTACTTTGTAATTTAACTAGTTACTTCACTACAAACCTCAGCTGCAGAGTTTAATTTTTCTTGCATCAGGAAATTAGCAAGTAATTAGCAACTTAAATTACTTTTTTTTTTTACATTTCTTTGTGGTACCTTCCATACACAGAGGGATGGACATCAACAGTGTAGTACAAGCAGCCAGAACTATATTCTGCACATACCTTTTGCTCTATGGATAGAAAGCTTTCGCTTCCAGACTTATAAACACTGTATCATTTTATATTTACATTCTTTGCCTCAGTTTCAGTTTAATAAAATTTCTCATTTATAGAGCGTCCCTAGAAGAGATTTGCTGTAAAGATACTGCTGTACAGTTGTCTGCATACAGTTGGTTTTGTATGTTGTTTCTCACCTAATCCAGGGTGTTGGATTAGTATCTGTGTTGTCTTTTATACATTTGATTAGTTCTTTGAATTTTAGCTGCAAGGTGGTTACGGTTCAGTGATTACTAGATTAGCTTTGAACCTACCCCACATCTGATTCTGAATTCAAGTACTAAACAACATTAGTTCAGATGTGTGCAAGATGGGATTTATTTTGAGCAGATAAAAGAAATAAATCCCTTGTGCATTGTGAAGAAGGGGAGGGTTAAACCAATCTGTCCCTAGCAGAAAAGAATCTTTTCTACTTCACAAATCTGCTGTGATGGAACAGGCAGAACTGTCAAGCAGTTGTTTTACAAATTTCCTTGTTTCTATTGCTATCTAAGAAGATGTGATGGTCGGTCAAAATAGTATGGGTTGTTATGAGAAGTTATCTGTTAGTAAACACACTAGTTGGAGAATATTTCATTTTCCCCATGTCATAGAAGGGTGTGTGTATTTGTGCTTTTGTGTACATGGGCAGGTATGGCCTGAATTTGACTGTGGAAGAACCTATGAATGATCATGGTTCTCTTGTATTTCCAGTAGAGTTAGATTTTTGTGGCATTAAATATTGAAATGGTGGGGAAGGGGGTTAGGCAACCTTCTTTTTGGCAGATCAATCCGTTGTTTCTTAAGCAATTGAATTATGCTCAAATTCAAGTCTGTAGTTCTGTTGCCTCTTCCATTTCTCTGAAGTAAATCCTCCTTTGTAAAAAGCCTTTTTTTTAATTTGCTGAAGGGAGACATCACACAGCTGATTTTAGGAGAAAAGTAAGACTGGTACATAGAATATATTGCTTACTGGAATTAAATTAGTCATTCTCTAGAAAGCGTGTGTAATCTACATTGCTCAGAGTCAGATCATCTACATAGCATTTCTTGTTGAACTAGTCATCTAAAGATCATTTTCCTGTTAATTTGAGTAAAACTGCTGAACTGCCCTTACAATGAATAATTCCAGAATCAGACACCTTTTTTTTTTTAGCTATATTCTGTTAATGTCAATTATGTATGGACAGAAATGTAAAGAAATAGAAGTAATAGACCACTCTTTAAATAAACAGAACCAACATACCTTGCTATATTCAGTAAAATTACTAATTATTTTTCATATATTAGAATCATGGAATCATTTAGGTTGGAAAAGACCTCTAGGATCATCTAGTCCAACCTTCATCCCACATCTCCCTAACCCTTAGACCATGTCTGGAAGCACCAGATCTACTTGTTTTTTGAATGTCTCCAGGGGTGGTGACCCCATTACTTCCCTAGGCAGCCTGTTCCAATGGCTAATCACTCTTTCAGTAAAGAACTTCTTCCTAATATCCAATCAAAACCTCCCCTGGCGCAATTTGGGGCTGTTACCTCTTGTCCTGTGCTAGCTTGTATGTGAAAATTAAGTCATTGAAATATGTACTGTGCCTTCATCAGCAAAGTGGATAAAAATTCAGTAGCTGAGCATGCAGCTGAGACTGTAAGATAAACTAGATGAACAAACAGTGCATCTTCATTAATAAAATCTGTTTAATATAGATAATACACCGTGTATCTCAATTATTAAACAGATACATGGATTAGCACAGTAGGCCACAACTTGATTTGACAAATATGCAGCTAAACCTATGACATATGTAGCTGGATAGGCAATTTATGCAAAATTATACAGCTATCACAAACTATAAAATATTAGCTTATAAAATGAATCAGCCTTTTGCAGTTTGATTATGAAAGAAGATGAATGCTTGCTGAACTTAGTACACTCTCTTCTTCCTTCTCCCACCAAGGCTGTCTTAACCTAGTAACACAATTCTTCAGGTATTTTAGAGGGAAAAAAAGTGAACAGTTATTTAGTTGGGCCGGCAGGTTTGCTCTGGATTTTTTTTTTAATGAATTTAGGATGGAGTCACTGCTCTTTACCCTGGAATTGATAATGGACTAAACAGAGCTACAGCTTCCTCTGGTCATGTGTGTTGTGACACAAGCCTGAAAATAAAGAAAATGTAAAATAGTGGGTTAGACCCAGGCAATTCAAGTGGTTCTTTGTGTAGGTAGTCTGATGTAAGTAGGCTTACAGACATCATGCAGATAAGTGTGTACATTTTTCATGCTTTATCAGTTAAGCATTTGATCTAACTTTCAACTACTGTTAGGTTTCTGGATCAGCGTTGCTCGTAGGAAAAACAAAAAAAAACAAAAAACTCCCCACAAAAAAAAAGAAGGGAAAAAAAAAAGTACTTATTAGTATCTTATATACCTAAAAAACTCCCCACAAACTGATATTGTATGAATACAAACTGATACTTGATTTTCTTGAAGTGATCTGTGGAACATTATTAGGTATGACACATGGTGCAAATATCTCTTTCTTAGTTGCTGTAATGCCAGAAAAACTAAAGCTTAATGTTACATCTCCATGTAAGCACATTTCCCTAGAGTCACATACTTGTGTGCATGTTTCATTAGTCTCACATTTGTCTTTTCCAGTTGCATTTATGTAGCTGTGATCCCTCACTTTTTGTTTTGTTTTAGTTTTTTTTTCTGTAACTGTAATGATGCTGTGGTTGTGCAGTCACCTGACACTGACCTAGGTATGGATTTCTGCCCCTCCATCTCCCTGTGCCCCGTACAAGAGTTTCCACTGCTTTCCTGTGCCAGCAATAGTATTTGTGCCACACCACATGAACGAGTCAAAAAAAAAGTAATCACTTTTTCTTGTCAGCTGATCTAACTCACCATGTGAACGTACAAGAAAAGCTGTAAGGAATATATGGTTGAGCAGTAAGGCTGGTGTCCGCTAAGCATGTTTCTGCAGTAGCCTACCGTCTACCTACACCTAAAGTTAACCTGCAAGCCTCCCTGTAAATCTTGTAGAGTAAACCTGAGACATTAATGTGTTTATGTTGTTTTCCTGGACTTCTAAAATATAGCCACTGTTAAAGTTACAATGTTTATTCTTACTCATTTTAGACACTAGTAAGATACACTGTTGCTAAAGAAGGACAAACGAGAAACTTCAGTCACTTCTCTGGAGCGCACTGAACAGTTTTACACATAAAATGAACTAAAAATGGAGAATATCAAAGATGCAGACATGAAAAAGGAACAGATGTGGGCAGGCATGCTCGTGGAGAGTTTACATACATATTTCAGATAAGAGGTGATAAATACTGTGACATTAAGGTTCTCTACATCTTGAAAATATGTTGGGAGTTTACAGGCATTTAGAACAAGTCAGCTGTACATAATTCATTATAGCATTGGTCTCTCCAGTGGATCTTGGTGTCTCACCTGCAATTTGAACTGTGTTTTTCATTCACAGGAGATGCTCCTTTCCAATGTCAGATGTGTCCTGCTAAATTTAAAATCAACTCAGATTTGAAGAGACACATGCGTGTGCATTCTGGGGAGAAACCGTACAAATGTGAGTTCTGTGACGTTCGGTGTGCCATGAAGGGAAACTTGAAATCACACATTCGTATCAAGCACAGCATGGAAAATACTCTCAAGTGTCCAGAGTGTGAATTTCAGTGTGGAAACAAAACAAGCCTTCGGCACCACATAAGAACTCATCAGCCTGAACAACCGGTAAAGTGCTCAGAGTGCAACTACTCTTGCTCCAACAAGGCAGCTCTGAAAGTGCATGAGCGAATTCACTGCAAAGACCGTCCCTTCAAATGTGAATTCTGCAGCTTTGATACCAAGCAGCGGAGCAACCTGACAACTCATGTGAGGAAAGCTCATGGTGACAAAGTCAAGACTAAGAAGCAAACAGTGGAGAAGAAGGAAGGAGACAGGCCAAAGCAAGGTGGCTCCAGACAAGTTGCCAAATTGGATGCCAAGAAAGCATTTAAGTGTGATCTATGTGATGCTTCCTTTGTCCGAGAAGATTCTCTTAGGAGTCATAAGAAGCAGCACAGTATGTATAATGGGTCTAAAAATAACGAACTGGCTGTTCTGCAGCTCCAGATGGATCCCAGTCGGCAGAGCAGCGCCCCAATTACTGTCAGTCACCTCCAGGTCCCACTTCAGGCTGCTCAGGTTTCTCCGTACAATGAGGGAAGGGTCAAGATCATTGTGGGTCACCAGGTCCCACAGACTAACAGTATTGTTCAGGCTGCATCAGTGAATGTTGTGCCTCCTACATTAGTTAGCCAGAATCAGGAGGACCTCTCGGCCAACAGCCGATTGCAGCTTCTGGGCCAAGTCAGTTTGTTGGCACCACCTCCACCCCCTATATCTCAAAGCGAAGCAGGGCCTGTGGCACAACCAACAGTTCTTCTCACAACCCATGACCAAAGCGATGGAAGCGCTTTGCACCAGACTCTGATTCCCGCTGCTTCTGTCAGCAATCATGAGGCTTCAGCAAGCCAGGCTTTCATCACCGGCTCTGGCATCAGCTGCTCTGACTTAGAAGGCCTTAATGCTCTGATACAAGAAGGAGCAACAGAAGTGACTGTGGTTAGTGATGGAGGTCAGAGTATAACAGTGTCCACTTCGGCTCCCCCTCCTCCTATCTTCTCTTCATCCTCTCACACAGAAGCCCCTAAGCAGACCTATTCCATCATTCAGAGTGGAGCCCATACAGCTTTGCTGTGTCCAGCAGACTCCATACCAGATTAGTCACAAAGTACTATTACTAAACAAATTTCAGTCTCAGAGGCAATGCTGAATTCAGCAGAAATGAAGAGGTGAACGCAGGATTTGTCCTGCAAAGCCAAATACTTTCCACTTAAACATTTCACTTGTCTGTACATGGAAACATACATCTTGTATGTGAAAAAGAGGATGTGTATATTTGTGTGCCTCTGTTGAAACTGGAGGCTGTGTTCTTTGTAAAATCTGAGGATGGAAGCAATTGTTTACAGCTTCAGCAAGCAGTAAGCTTCCCAGAATAGGATTCCTGTATCTTGTGCTGAGTAAAGTAAGAAAGCCTCACATGATGATGAATTACCTTCACAGCAGAGTTATTCTTCCATGCACACACACAAAGGTAATAGTCAAAGCCATTCTGAAGTATATTTTTAAGTTAATTTTGTGTGTGCATTAACTGCACCTGGCTGATGGTAGATCTGTAAGGATTGTCTATTACTGGGTCTAATGCAGCCCTAGGAAAGTTTAAGGGGGGTGTCCCTTAAAATCTATAGAAGTTGCTAGCACCTGGCACTTAATCTGGAAATACGCAGAAGACCAGGTGATAATTTTTAGAAAACAAAATAATTTTGTCCATCCACCAGTAATAACTAACTTTGTTAGCAAGAAGACTATTCCAAGTTATAGATATGGTACAGTGATCTCTCAGAGGCACCCATGTTCTAAAGAACAGAACAACTGCAAATATATTTTTTACAAACAATACTTAAATTTTGTTTTTATTTGGATGCTGCCTGTTTGTAGTTGCATGGATGATAAATCTTCATTGCACTTTGGCTCTGTTCTTTTCAAGTTAAAGGGGCAAAAGAAAAGATTGGATTCATTCCATTTAAAAGAAAAAAAAAAATAGATTCTAATCCAAGGTCTGAAACTCTAGTATAAATTCAGATTGGACCAGAATGAGATAGTAATTTACCATTATATGATCTGCATTTCTATAATGAATTAATTCTAGGCTGTATTTTGAACTATGCGATATTAACAGTCTTATCTGAGGAGCATTCTTGTAGCTAATAACATCTTCACCACCAAACTATCTAGTTAAAGAACAGACTCCCAATTTGGGAAAATAAACTACCTGCATATACAAAAGTCAGAGACCATTTCACAGCTAGACGGCATCCCAAGGACAATTGTTGACATACATGAAGTCTGAAAAGAGACTGTTACCACAACTAGTTGCGAGGTTCCCTCTTGGGGAATCAAAGTCAAGTTAAATTTCACAGTATTTACTAATGAGAGACATTGAATGATTGTTTTATGTGCTCGAAACATGCTTGGAAAACTTAGAAAGATGATATCATTAAGGCCACTTTCTGAATCGGGCTCGCGTTTGAAATCCATAGCTTGTACAGCCTTTATTTTGTGTCTGTAGGGATGCTCCCCGCCCCTTCCCTCTCTGTGATACGTACTCTAGGTACAGAGTAAGGCTTCCTGCTTTACCATAACAAGTAGGAAAATGCAATCATAAGTTGTTCTTGAAAATGTGACCTCTGGTTTTGTTGATATCAGGGTGGTTTGAACTTGACTGCTGTCTTCATTATCTATGAGAAATACTATTTTTGAAGATCTCTATCTCTTCTGCCTTCCTAATCCTTGATTCCAAATTAATCTTCTTTAGAAAAAAAAAAATGTTGATTTTAAAATCTGGGGTTTGATTGGAACTGTCTGACAGTGTGTCTGACATTTGTGGATGTCAGAAAAGACCACATTCCAGTTAGGGGCAGAAACTTCATAAATACTTAATTAAAATGGAATTATTAAAGACTTGTTTCCTAGCCCCATGCTGTATTGAAATATGAATCAAAAGTTCTAAGTTCACTGCCAGTTGTATTTCAGGATTTATTATTTCCTATACTTGTTCTCCAACTTTCCTGGCGATACAGGTTTGTCACCTGTTAGTTATCTCTTCCCTACGGATAGATGATTTAAGGAGCTGACAAGATCCAGTTCCAAATCACTGAGCACATGTATTTTTCTGTAAATTAGAAATAGGCAGGAGGTTTTTACTACATTAGATCACTGCAGAGCATTCATTGTTAACAATAAATTGAAAGCCCAGATACTTTGAATTTGAACGCTGGTATTGCTTGTTTTGGGCTCTTCAGCCATGTTTTGTTGTCATGCCGATACCACAGACCTGATGGCTGCATTCCAGTCGTGTTGAGACTACGTGTAAAGCACTTAGAAGATAAAAGGCATTACAGGTAAGTTCTTGATCTTATAACATGTGATCCCTGATATTCAGGTTGTAAATGATCACTGGAGCAGCATAGATCAAACACTTTGGAATTAAAATGTGTGGCATAGCAGTGATTCTTCACTTAACCCATCTCCAAATGTGTGTATATATGTGTGTGATCTATACCATCAGGCTGCGTACAGTGTTTCTGTGCACTGGGCCAATACTTGCTGTAAACACTAGTGAAAAATGGGGCACTGTAACAGTAAATACACTTTTTTTTCACCCAGCTTACAGTGGTTCTAGACCATGTGCAGCACTGGTGTTGCATGGGAGGAGACGCTTCCGCAGGAGGGCGAGGTCCTGGCAGGGCTGAGCTGCCCAGGCTGTGCCCTGTGCTGGTGGGAGACTGAACTGCAGAGAGCAAGCTTGGGGAAAGTTCAGTTGAAGTTCAAGTCTTATTTGCCCTGCAGAGGGAGGGGGCTCCATCAGGTCACCTCAGTGGTCCAGTGTACTGCACTGCTCCACAGAGCATTGCACAGCATAGCAAAGTAGATGGTAAAGCACAGCCAAGATCAAACTAGAGATGGATGGGAGATTTCTTCTAACTCCATTTTTTTGCCAAATTTTAATACTGAGTGACTCAAATGGTCATAGCAAATCATACTCTCAGCGTCCAAAATCTGTTCTAGGTCTTTGAACAGGAGTAACTAGTTCATTGGTGATCTAGGTTTTAATACCAGTTATTTTCCCTTTATTGTAAGACAAAAATAATATAAATCTATCTGCCTTCACAAAATTTATCTGCCTTCACATATTTGGTTTGGTCACTGGCAAGTCTGCTTCTATATCTTGCCTGCTCACACGCCATCTTCCCAATATTTGCTGCTGGTTGATTTTTTGGATGCTGGTGATCTCAAGGTTAATTATGTTCTAATTTCTATAAGCCATATGGGTAAAGTTTTAAGTATCCTAACTGAGGGCGTTGAGTGTCAGAGACAGTGGTGCTGGAGCTTTACAAGTGCTCCGGCTGGACAAGAAAAACATGGATGGTTGGACTCAATGATCTTAAAGGTCTTTTTCAACTTAAATTATTCTATGACTCTGTTGGATGGGAGGTAGTGGATATGCGCTGCTCTGGGCTTAGAGCTGGTGGCTGTACATGACTGCAAAAGCGGCACTAGTCTTAAGGTAAAAGTTTGGGCATAGTTAGGCTAACTGCTGATACTAAGGTAAGGTAGGCAGGCTTTTGGCTGTAGAAAATTGTACTAAGCCTACAAACTTGTAAGTGCAAGCCTATTGCAATTTGGCAACTAAAAAGTAACATTAATGTTCATATAATTGTTGGTATAGATGGCAGTTTCATGGGCATGAAGTATTTTGTGTCATCTATAGGTGGTGCCAGAGATCCAGATAAGTTTTTATGCGTGGTCTGCTCTGACTGCTGTTTCCTGTTGAACAGTTCCCTGCTCCTACATCTTTGCTGGGCAAAAAAAGTTTGAAATCCACTTTTATAAGATGTTACAAAAAGCTTGGCTGTAAAAATCCTACTTTCACTTAAGAGAAAAAGCCACAAATTAAAAAAATGTCCAAAGTTTTCTACTGTTAAGATCCCATGAAGCAGATCTATGGCCAAAACTTAAATCTCATAATTTATGTTAAAATGGTCATTTTGTACTCCCTGTGAATTAATTTTAATCCGTACATAGTTTGCAGGTGCACAATTGTCGTGCGCTACAAGAATGATACAAAATGGTCAATTTTGACAAAGCTGATGGTTTGAATGGCGGTTTGTCTGTGTTTGCACTTGGCCAACAGACCTTCACCCAGGGGATGCACCACCACGTCCAGGAATCTCATGTTCAATCTAATGTCACACTTAACGTTACACAGCTCTGTTATCTGCATTTCAGTTTCACAAAAAGGCTTGTTCGCCTTCTAAAATAGGAAACCAGTAGATCTGTCATATTGTAAAGACTAACCTTCATTCTGGTCCTATGTGTGCCTCTAAGATAAACAGGAAAGATAACAAAATGGTGTGAATGAATAGACAAAGCTTAGTGCTGCTTCTTCAACATTGTTTAGCTGATTGCATTATGTTGAAGTGAACAATCTAGAGACTTCTTTCCTCCACCCTTACAAAAAAAAAAAAAAAGCTGATAACCAAGGCTAACATAGGGCCTTTTTTTTTTCCCAGTTTTCTGTTCCAATATTCTGCCTTTATTTCTGTGTCTGACAGTAACGGTCTTTGTGTTTTGCATCTGGCAGAAGCAGATTGTTTTAATCTGTGATATTCTTTTAATACATTCTTCATGTTATCAACAAAACGATCCCTTGAGAGAGCATGGTAATTCATAACAAGTGTCTCTTGTAGAGCTTCGAGCACATAGCAAATACATCATACATCTTCCTAGAGTTCTGCTATAGCCTCAGAGTTCTGTAGCGAGTTGTCTCTTTCCAGGATAAAATGTTGGGATGGATTTTGTTCTTGCCCAGAGATGGCCAGGCCTGCCCTGATAAGCCCTGAGCCCCATGGTGTGTGTGTGACACAGAGCGAGCAAACCCAGCTGCCCGGGCTGCTGCTGGGAGTGCTTCTCGCTTCTGCTCACTTGTTCCAAAATGGGTGATGTTTACACTGCATCGCACTGAATTGGCTCTAAGAGGGAAATGTAAAACTAAATATTTTACACTTAGCTTCCTTCAACATATTCCTTGCGGGTTTTGCTCTCTGCAGTCTCATGCTTTTCACACAATTTGCTTGTGGGTTCCCATTTGTGCGTTACAGTCCTCCCTCCTCTGTGAATATGAATCTCTATGGCTGCTTAAAGACTTGAGGTTAAACAGAGCAAGAACGTCAGCCAGAACACTGAGCACGCAGTGGTGCATAGCCTGTATGCATTTCAAATCAAGCACCCCTTGCCCTGTGTCATTCCCAACCTTTTTGATTTTTGTTGTTGTTACTCCATGACTGCTTTTGAAAACCAGACTCGAGTATCACATGAGCAGAGGCTTATCCTCTGCAAGGCCAGCTAGAATGTGCTTCTTCCCCCTTGTTTTTCCGAGGTAGAAACATGCAGCAGGAAAAAAAAAAAAAAAGAAGAAGAAAAAGAAATCCAAAAAAGAATTTGTCTTCAACACCTTTAATTGTGTTTCAGGGTGGCAGTTATCTGCATGAGCTTCTGCACAATGTCCCCAGAAAGATGCAGTGTTGAGTTTGAACAACAAACCAGCAGCTCTCTGGATTAAGCCCTCGATCAGTGTTGCTAGTATCTTTTAGGCGGTTTTGATAAACACTTTAACTGTCATTTGCATCCAAATGGCAGATTCCTGCTCAAAACCAGCAGCAATTTGTCCTGTGCACAGGAGGGGTTGCTGGCTATGCAGATGCACCAGGAAGCACTCCTGGATGAGGGAATGGAATCAAGTCCTCATGTGAGGTGAGACCTAAAAGCAGCAGAACTTGGCCCAAAGCTAGCTCCTTTGTTTTTCCCCCAGATCCCAAACTATTATTGAATACACATGGGTTTTGCAATTAAAAAATTAGAATATTTCCCAATAATTTTGGCAGAGCTATTTTTTTGCTATTATGATCTGACCACTGGAAAGTACCTTCTGTTGTGGAGTTTTAAGTAGTTCCGTAAAAATGTTAGAAGCATGCCAAGACATTTTCTCTAGATGGCAAACAGCTGGGGAAAGGCTTCTTTTTTTACATACATTTGTATTGTTCTGTCTTTCTGATTCTTCATTTATTTGTGTTTACAGTCAAAATATAGTCAGTCATCCTTTTTGCAATGCAGTGCTCTGGTGTCTGTAAAAGTATTTGCAATGTCCTCAATGGAGAGGCTTCTATCCTATAATTTCAGGAATATTGACTGGATACTCTAATGGCCTTTTACATCTCTGGTTGGAAAATCTTTAGCCTTGTTATTTAAATTTTAAGAAGAGAAACCAATATTGTTAAAAGAAACTGATGTCTCCTGTCACTTATCCCGATGACCTTTCATAAGGTGATAAAGGTTTCTATAGTGACCTGAGGAAATAATGTCTCAGGTATCATTGTGAATTAAAAGTCTGTTGCAGGAAAAGCTTTCTTTTCTCTCTCAGGTATCCAGTTCTGTCTTTGTCTTTATTCCAGTTGCTGGACACAGAGAAGGACTCATAAAACATACAGTATTTGGTTACATGGCTGTCTTTCATCTTTTAGAGACTTCACAATGTTGTAGGGAAGTAAAAAAGTCCATGACAAAGCAAAGTTTGATTTATTTTTTTTTTATGCTATATACAATTAGTAAAATAACACATGTTCAGGGTCTTTTGGTGTAATGCCATGGAATTCTGTGGCCTGTGATATCAGCTCATTTATTCTAAAAGCTTCAGGAGTTGTGTTTGCCTCTATAAAGAACAGGATTTATGTATTATTACAGATTCAACTTTGGCAGAGGTGTTGTGGGGATTGCTCCAAGTTCCTAGCTTCAGACCTCATGTAAACTTGCTTTTCACATCTCAAAGGGAAAGTTCTCTTGGTTAGTGATGGAATGAGTAAGTTTTACAGGTAAAATTTGATGAGGACCTGTAGAGTTTGTTGGTTGTTTTTTTTTTGGTTGGTTGGCTGCTGTTGTGTTCTAGTTTGGTTATTTTCAAATGATACAAGGATGCATTTATGTCTTCTTGTGCTCCTGGATGAAACAACGTGTTACACCATGAATGTCTTTCAGTTTATCAAACCTAAAACAAAGACAGACACCTAAAACAAAGCTCCAACGTTATCAGCTTGAGTTTCCCAATGATAGCTTTCAAAATTAAGGAGAGCTGTTAAACTCTTTGTGCTATCTATATAGGCAGTATTTGGAAATAAAAGCTGGCCCCAACATAGATTTATGCTGCATATGCCTGTTGGTCAGAGCTGTTCAGACAGTTTTCTATAATTTTTCTTTTGATCACAGTATGAAAGCCTACCAAGAGTGGGAGCCCCTGGGCCAGGTAAGGCAGAGCAGGGCCAGCACCACAGGTCAGCTGCATTCCTTCGGGGGGGTCTCCCAGCCCTGAGCCATCACCCTACTATGCCTGGTGGTTGTATTTGCACCTTTTAATGTGAATCTCTAAAAGAAACTGTTCATCCCCCAGCTTTTCTTAACACAGATCACAACTTCATACTTCTGAAGTGCATCTCCACTTACTGTTGCTGGCCATATTTAATTCTATTAGCATTATTTATTTTCACTGGAGAAGTGCTGCTGAATTTCCCACCTGGAGAAGGTGACGTGCACCTCAGAAGTATATTGTGAGGATGAGAATAACTTGGATACCTCAGTGATGAGCGAGATGCAAATACCTAGATAGATACTGGAGATAGGCACATCTCATGATGGCCTTAAGGAAAATTTGAAAGAACAGGAATGCATAAAGCGAAACTGCATAATGCGTAGCAGTCATAATTAATAGATTAAAGTTCTTTGTGAAACATGCTTTTTTATTCTAATCAAGGAGAGGGACTATAAATGGTGACATAGTTTTGGAAAAACAACAATGTAAGATGCCATGTTAAATTTGTAAAGCTAAAGAGGTCATTAAAATGTACCCTGGTTTTAAATTTTTACAAGACTCATCTAAGGCTTATTATCTTAAATAGTAGCACTTTTCCTCATCTCTGGATGTATTTGATCATTCTGTTTCTCTGAGCACACAGAGTTGCTGGGAAATTATGAAAAAGTTGCCAATCCTTGCTTTCTTAGTCCCTCCTAAAGGATACAGAATGTGAATCAATTTGCCTAAACAATGTTAAATTTTGCTTTTGTTGTAAAATCATGTAGATCAGCCATTGATATAACTTTAATTGGCTAGGGATGGTCATGAGGTTTTTTTTCTTAACAAAAAAAAAGAGCCTGCCAGCAAAATTGCTTTTTGGTGATGACTCTGCTTGAAAAGTGCTCTGCAGGGGCCCATTCCCAATTGATTATCTTTCACAGCTAATAGCTTCAAAGGCTATTTGGTGGACAGTCCAGTTTTACATTTAAATGTAAATCTTGATAGCCTTGACAGACTGATGATCAGAAAAAAAGGAGGTAAAAACAGTAAAATAAATGTACAGCTGGTATAACTTTCACCAGCTCCTCTAGGGGCAATTGTAGTAAAATTAAAATGGTTACAGTTTGACAAAGCTCTTTAGAGTGGATGGTGAGTGAAAACTTTCCTCAAAAGATCTAGCATTAATAAGTTGCTAAATAGCGTGTCAGCCTTAAAAGTTCAGTACAGTGTCAATGGCTCCCATTTGTGCTTCATTCGGATTCAGAAGTAAAGTTCAAAGCACTGAAGGCACTGAGGTAAAGCCAGTCTTTTGATGAAGCTACAGCAGAGAAGTTCTCTGGAAAACCAAGTTCACATTGCAGCTAAATCCTAGTCACAGTCCAGGTAGCATTGGTGTGAGGAGACATGTTGGTTAGCCATCGATTTCCTGGTGCCATGGCTTCTGCTGGGATCAGGTTGGCTCTACCTTTGGGCACAGGAACAGGAGCTGTAACTGGCCCTGCAGCTCTTTGCTTAGATGGTTGAAGGTGGAGTCTGGATTTTGACAGCCTTTACAAGAATCTCTAAAGTGGCATAAAGATAAATCATAGAATCATAGAATGCCAGATTGGAAGGGACCTCAAGGATCATCTGGTCCGACCTTTCAAGGCAAAA